>JACXGK010010112.1:0-18547 GCA_016801125.1 Novumbra hubbsi
ACAAGGTCACGCTCCTCACTGTGCTCAGGTTGCATGCTGATGAGTGGTACATTAAAATACATTAAACCCTGTGATGAGTCTGCTTCCTGTCAGGCCTCCCATCTCCCCATCTCCCCTCTCCCCAACTCCTCTGCACATCTTCCCTCCTTCCCAGCTCCCCTCTCCCCAGCTTCTACCTCCCCTGTCCCTCTCTCTTGAACCCCTTCCCCTCTCCACAGCTCCCCTGCCCTTCTATCCTCATCCCTTCTCCCTAGCTCCCTGATTCCCTCCCTAGCTTCTCTCCCCACTTCCCTAGTAGTGGTACGGAGGAGACGCTGTCCACTTAAGTGATTGCATTATGTTCAGTGAATATGTGCAGATAGGGAGCAGATAGCGTTAACGGAGAAGTCCTCCTTTTGTTTCAGTGAAAGCACATATTTAGTATAGTGGCGTAAAGCAACCATTCTTATCTTCATATCTCATTAGGTCGTATTGTTTGTCTGTGGCATTGTGATGCACTGCTATTATGCTTGGTGCTGAAATATACATTCACAATGTTTGGCATCCCAGGGTTTGGAGAGCATGTCTGGCTTGTCGGTTCGATTCCCAGGGGGACCGGTATGAAAATGTATGCACTCACTTACTGCAAGTGGCTTTGGATAAGTGCATCTGCTAAATGACAGCAATGTGACATGTAATGAAATTCCGCAGAAGGAGATTTGAATATGTATTAGTTAAGCACTGCTGGGCCTTTGGGAACCGCTGGGCCCTTGGGGGACAGGTAACCTGCGGGGCCCTGGGGGACAGGTTGCCTGGGGGAAAGGTAGCCTGGGGGGCCCTTGGGGACAGGTAGCCTGGGGGTCAGGTAACCTGTGGGGGGCGGGGACTCAGGGCTTGTTTACATTACTAGAGAGAGAATAAAGGTAGACCAATCTTATTTTGCATAGTATTTACTAGAGGCTTTAAATTGTCCTTGTGTGTGTGGGGGGGGGCAGTTTATGCTGGGAGTAGAAACACAAGATACATCTGAGTCTGCCCCCTCTCCCTCTGGGCCTGCCCTCTTCTCCCCCTCTGGGACCACCCCCCCCTGGGACCACCCCTCCAACCCTGCAGCTCCGGGCTTTTGGGACGTGTTTCGGGGGTCAGTCTTGTAATGGACCCGGAGGAAAGGATTTCCGGTCTCATCCAGTCAACCGACTGTCACACAGCGCACTTCGCACATGCTCACTGCTGCCGACGTCCAAACACTCTCACACATTATTTAGACATTTGACAGTGAAAAAGAAACAGAAGAAAGCCCCAGCCGTCCACACGGGAAGGGGGCGCACCCCTGATCTCTTCCTTAAGCCACAGCGACGGGAGGATCTGCGTGGTTCTGTGAGCTCCAACCCTCTCTGGGTATTGATGCCACGGGGAGTCAAGTGGAGGACAGACAGCCCGTAGTACTGAGGAGACTGTCTCTGCACTCTGCCGGGAACATCCCCGGGCGTACCGCTGACAGAGAGTCGTCTCCCAGGCGGCCGGGAAGCGGATCACAGGTGATTCTGGGACGGTGGTTCTGGAGACCCGGTCCCTCCCGGCGCTGAGCGCAGCGCGCCACGGCTCCGGCTTTGATCACGGCACTTCAAACGGTCCCGGTGACTTGTGCCTGCACCTCGTCCTGGGCTCCCTTAGCTACGTTTAGCTCACCCCACCCCCTCCGCTGTCCCTCTCTCCCCCCAGGCCCTGGGAAATGACCTGGCGCCTCCCTAACCCCTCGACCCAAATGCCTCTCCCTGCCACAGCCTGCATCACTTATACATGACTTTATTTATAAATAGGGTCAACCTCTCTCTATATCCCCCTGTCTCTATATCCCCCTCTTTCTATATCCCTCTCTCTATATCCCCCTCTCTCTATATCCACCTCTCTCCCTCCCTCTTACTCCCCCTCTCCCTCTCTCTCCCTCTCTCTCTCTTTCCCTCTGTCTTTCTCTCTGTTTTTGAGGGCTTTGCCGAAGGGGGAAGTGCCCTGCCAGGAGAGGGTGAAGTGGAGCCCATCATTTCCACTCGAGCCCTCTCTAGGGACCCTACCAAGTGTTCCAGGAATGGATCGGGCTATGATGGAGATCAGCAGGGATGACTGGGGGAGCTGGAATATGTAAAGAGGATGTCCTTTTCCTCTCACAAGCTGTCTCAGAGGACCGTGAAATCTGTGCAAACACTTTCAATTCCTATTTAATATCACTCCTGGATGGCACATTGGTGCCCCTCTTTGTGTTGCATTGGTCCAATAAATGTCCCTCAGCGAGAAGTGAGAAAGGAGATGAAAAGGAGATGAATATGAAAGGATGTGATACTCAGTATTTTACAGGTGAATGGGAATCCAAAGAGGGACTTTTAAGGCTTCCTTTCATGTGTGTGAGAGCTAGCAGCGAGCCTCGTCAGAGCCCATCAGGCCGTGGGAATCACCTCCTACCGGTCACAGATTGACAATTTGGACGTCTAGAAAGCAACAGCTTTTCCCTGGCCAGTGTTGTGCCTGGAGACCCCCCCCCCCCCCCCCCCGTGTCTTTTCTCGGTCTCAGCTGTAGGCTGTTCTGAAGTGACGTGAAGGAGAGGCTAGGAGGGGAGGAGAGGGGAGGCAAGGGGAGGAGGAGTCCTGCCTTCCAACCTGGCTGCCAAGTCCCTTTGTCTAACGGGATCGACACATAATCTCCCCGGGGAGTGAAACCGGATATTCCTGGGTCTGTCTTGATTCCACAATCTCCCCATTCCCCACCTCCCTCTCTCCGTCCCCTGCTCTGCTGTCGCATGCCTGGAGCAACACTGGAGACGTCGTCAGAGGACAGAAGATGCCGTTTCAGGGGAGGGTGGACTAGTGTGGAGTTTGGTGGTGGGGTGATGATCCACACAGATTGGTTCCCCTGGATGCCTTTGAAGGTCTGGGTTTCGATGCGTTACATGGTGTAACCTGGCCTGGACCTTGCCACAAGCTTTGTAGTGACTCTACATCCTCTACGGTTTCTCCTGAGACAACCAGGACACACTCTCACACACTCACTGATTCATCTTCTGGCCACAACATTGGAATCAGATTAGGATTAGAACACAGTAGTTAACACTGTATGATTGTTGGATTCTCACCCGGGAGAAAACACAGAGGGAGATGGAGCCATTTTGAGAATTATAGAGAGCGATAAAAAGCTACACTCAACAGAGAGACAGAGACAGAGATATTGGGTGACGGAGAGAGTCAGACAGAGATATAGACTGACAGAGAGAGATTGATCAAACAGCAGGTGATCTGTAGGGAAGCAGGCCATCTCTATACCCCCACATCTCTATACCCCCACATAACATTCCCCTACATTCTATACCCCCACATCTCTACACCCCCACATTGATTTACCCCCAGATCTATTAGCTACCACATCTCCATACCCCCACATCTCCATACCCCCACATCTCCATACCCCTACATCTCCATACCCCTACATCTCCCTCCCTGTCCCCCTTCCTTCCTGTCCCCCTCTCTCCCTGTCCCCCTTTCTTCCTGTCCCCCTCCCTACCTGTCCCCCTCCCTTTCTGTCCCCTTCTCTCCCTGTCCCCCTCCCTTCCTGTCTTTCTTCCTGCCCCCCTCCTACCTGCTCTGTCAGCACATAGCCCTTCAAAGAGAAAGAGATAGTGGGAGAGGAAGACAGAGAAGCCCAGAGAGGGAGAAAGTAGCTTTGATCAATATCCCCAGCTAGGGGACCACATTGGGGAGGTTAATGGCTATTTAACCCACTGTCACATCCTCAGTCCCACCTGCGCTTTAGCGCCTTTGAAAACGCACTCTATTTCAGACCACCAGATCCTGTGTGTGTGTGTGTGTGCGGGTGTGTGTGTGTGTGTGTGTGTAAAAGTGCCTAACCTGCAGTTCTCACACTCCAGAACTAATGAAAAGAGAGTTGCCCAGCACAAGGTACAACATTATCAACTCAATCAAATTCTGATCCACTATAAAGTAAATACCATTCTGATCCTCTATACAGTATATACCATTCTGATCCTCTATACAGTATATACCATTCTGATCCTCTATACAGTAAATACCATTCTTATCCTCTACACAGTATATACCATTCTGATCCACTATATAGTATATACCATTCTTATCCAGTATACAGTACATACCATTCTGATCACTATACAGTATATAACATTCTGATCCACTATACAGTATATACCATTCTTATCCACTATACAGTACATACCATTCTGATCACTATACAGTATATACAATTCTTAGCCACTATACAGTATTTACCATTCTGATCCTCTATACAGCACATGGCAGCAAATAGACAACAGCTTTTATCTCACCCTCTTTCTGTAAGCAGGGTTTGAAAAGCACAAGGTTTGACTGGTTGCCTAAGGGAGTGGTTTCTCTGCCCCTTTAAAGTCTAAACCCTCCTCACCGAAGGCTGTGGACATGTTCAGTTAAAGTCCTACTGTATAAGTCCTACATATCAGCCATGTATTGGACCAATGTTTTAAATCTCCCTTTGTCCTCCCCTTTCCACTCCCCCCTCCTCCTTCCCCATTCCACTCCCCCCTGCTTCCTCCCCTTCCCACTCCCACCTTCTCCCTTTTCTTCTCCATCCCTTTCCACTCCCACCTCCCTCCATCCCTCCTGCATCCTGGACACTCGTTTCCACCGTTCCCTCACTCTTCTCTCTCACTCTTTTCTCTCTCTCCACTCATTCACTCCCTTCCCTGTCACCTTATTTCAGGGACTCACAAAGAACCTGCGGGTTGCTACGATACTCAGCCAGCACAACTCGAAATGTTTCGCTGCTCTTTGATGGTGGAATAAAAAGGGGTAAACAGCTGTGGGTGTTAGCGAGAGAACTACTTTATTTAAGTGTTTCAGGGCTGCAGATTGTTTTATTATACAGTTCCTACGTACAAAACCCAGCAACTACCACTCACTGACGTGTGGAGAATGTGTATGCATTTTAGGTCTTTGTTTTTACTGTATGTATGTATGTGTGTGTGTGTGTGTGTGTGTGTATAGTCTCATCACTCTATTTGCTGCCATGAACATTCAGTGTCTTTTAGGCTTTTTACTCCCTCTCCTTCTTGGAGCCACAACAATGGCCTCCTTCTCCCTGTGCTCCTGGACCCGGTAGGAAAACATTTACCCATGATTCACGGCTCCACAAGTTGGGAGGTTGGGTTTTATGTCTATACTGTGTATCGGTATTCAGAGAGGCCTAATCCCTCTGGTAACGTCTTTATATTGCTATTTTTAACAGACAAATAAATTATATGGAATTATCTTTTTATGCTCTTACCCAAAACAGGCATTACATGTGATTAAGTCGTTTTCTCTGAATCGCTGCGAGGAAAATTGGACAGCGTCCGCAAAATTACCAGAAACAACAATCAAGACCTTTTTTCATGACATTTCCATCCGGCACACAGCCAGCTGTTTGTTATTAACGCTCCCAAACCACGAAGAGCGTTCACCACTCCCATGTCTTCACGGTGATCAGGAATGGCTCGCAGGGACTCTACGGTCCCTCAGACCTCACCTGGGATCTCAGGGGCCTCCAGCGCTGGTTTCTGTTGGTTAGCGCCCGCGTCCTGGTGCGCCTTTAAGAAGGCTGTCCTTATGGTTCTCTGTGTCCCTCCGTTTCTCCCAGCTTTCCACCATCCTCCTCTAGTTAGCGGGGTGAAGCTAGCCACCCCCCACCCCCCCTCTCCCTGTTCGAGGTGGCTGGTGACAAATCAGGCCAATGCTAGACGTTTTGTTTGGGGTGTTTTACGTTTGTGGCAGCGAGTGGCGGGGTCCCACTCTAATTTCTTTTCAGGTTGGGTTTGGGCAGTGTCAGTCTTGACCCCCCCATCCATCCTATCTCTCCGCCCACCCCTGACTGAAATTCAATTGACCTTTTGTTCTACCTTACGGGACACGGCCCCGCCCCCCAGGCCTCTCTTAGCGCTCTCATTCCGTCTCTTCATACACATCCATTAACCGTCCTTTTCATTATTATTTTTATCGAATCTTTATTTAGCCACGGAGTCATTAGGCATCGAAGTCTCCATGGGAACCCACTTTCCTTGCACCTTAACGCCCCGCCCCTGCCCCCCCAGAATGCACCTTATCTCTCCCACCTACCAGATTGTGAGAGCGGGGCCTTGCCTTTGGCAGCGGGCGGTGAAAAACTGCGTCTCTCCTCCTCCTGTGGTTGATGGTGGGGTAGATTGGCTTTTATGTGTGTCTGCCCAGCCTGTTTCATGCAGCGTTTTCCCTCCGCCGTCTCTCGGAGGGGTCTTCCGGGACTTTCTGAAAGTGCTGAGGTAGCTGCTCTGTCGCTTCGAAGTTCTGCAACGAGGCCTCCGGTCCTGGCTTGCCTGTCAGTCTTGTCGTTCTGTGGGACCGACTGATCGATCCGTTCTAACTGTAGAAGTCCAAATGGAGCAGTCTCACTCCGTTCTCTCCCACATTGCTATTTCCACTTAAAGGGCTGCGTTGGCATGAGAAACATTTGTTAACAAAATATTGTAAACGTATACATTATAACGACAGTGAAAAACGCAAAATGAAATCAGAAAGTCGTCTGAGCCCAGGTGTTTGTGGATGTGTGTGTGTGTGTACACGTTTTACCAACCCAAACCTTTCTGCAAGGATAGTTATACAATTAATAAGTACGCTTGTTAGAAAATGTCAGTTCCCCATGAAGAAAAACTATGTTTTCTGCGTCGGGGGGATAGGTTTAGGTTTAAAGTTACAATTTGAGTTAGAGTTAGGTTTAGTGGTCGGGGCTCAGGTTTAACATTAGGGTTAGGAGTTAGGGAAAATAGGATGTTGAATGGGAGTAATGTTTGGGGTCCCAAGGAGGATATTTAGCTATTTGAGTTAAACAGCCGTCGTCCTGTAAACAGCAGTCATCTTGTGACTATGTTAATAATATGTCTGTAACAGGCACTAACTGATCGTTTCCTAATGACGGGCTTCCTGCTGCTAGGAGGTTTGCTCCTTCTCTCCGATACCCTCTTGGCCTCCGTCTGTTAGCCAACTGCTTGCGTTTAAATCCTCCGTCTGCTGGTGGAGGAGAACCACGGTAACAGGATGTCAGCTGACCATCTAACTGGACTCAAACCTACCGACATCCAACCCACCATTCAAACAACTTCCAAATCCCCCAAAAATGCCCTCGACCTTCCGGAAGCTCTCACCCCCGCTGAAGTGTGATGGCCTTTGACCCCAGGATGCAGTGACTGGCCTGGTGCCGTAAGGTGATGGCTGGGGTCGGGGCGGGTCGGGAGGGCAGACAGCTGATTGGGCAGAGCCGCGGAGCCAGATTCATCCATTGTGCCGGCCTCGTCCAACCGCAACCAGACGGCCCGCTGCTACGGGCGGGCGCCATAGCCGCCGCGCGTCACCCGGTTGACTGGCATACCTCGCCCACGCCGCTTCCACGGGCGTTTGGCGGGCAGATGCCAGGTCCAGAATGTGTTGCTGTCTCTGCTGTCCCCTGACCCGCCAAAACATCTGTGTTTCTGACCCGGGTTCTGGAGGGGAGGAAGGATAGGTCCCATCTGGACGTCAATCAATCAATCAGTATTGTATTATACAAAAAAGTCACTTTCACATGAGTTGTTGTTGCAAGAACGTGAAATGGTTGCACTGTGGATAGGAGCACCTCCCTATTATGGTCGGAACCTAGGAAGAAAGCTAGAGAGGAGCCAGACTAGCCCATCATGTTTCTTTAGAGCCCATGAAGATCTTCTATGCCCCTAATAAAAGCAAAAAAGAGGGAAGGGAGAGAGAGAACTGGGAACAGTCAGAGAGGGGAGAGAGGGGGTGAGAGAAGTAGAGAGAGGGGAGAGAGGGGGTGAGAGAAGTAGAGAGAGGGGAGAGAGGTGGGGAGAGTGACTTCTGATGTGGTGCACTGTTCTCAAAACAGACCAGGACAACAAATGTTCTCGCCATGCGAGAGGTAAAATAATTTTCCAAAGAACAGACGAGTTTCACATTTGGTAAAAGCTGCAAAACCTTTAGTTTGACCTTTGAACCAGTGACAATATTGGCATTGGGGTTGGGAGATGTAGTATGTCACCGTCCACTACAGTTAACGTTTGTGGCGCTTCTTCCCCCGACAAATCTCCCCCCTTTTCACCTCTTAAGCTGCGTGAACTGTGTGTGTGTGTGTGTGTGTGTGTGGGGGGGGGTGTTATGAGAAGGTCTCTTGTTTACAGTGATGTTTATATCAAAACACGTTTTCTTCGGCACAAAGCCATGTTTGTGCACACCGTGTAACTACTATATCTCTGCGGTTGATGTATTGATGTGTCTATGGGATTTCTAAGGGTTCCCATTCTGTAATCACATGGGGCGAATGTGTTGGGACTTCATATAAAGAATTCAGAAGGAATAAATGCAATGTTTGTTTGTGCCTGCAGGTTCCTCGTATTATGACAACGTCCGTCCGTTGGCCTATCCCGATTCTGACGCAGTGCTCATCTGCTTCGACGTTAGTCGCCCCGAAACTCTGGACAGTGTCCTTAAGAAGGTCAGTATCTTCCTCCTCCTCCTCACTGAGCATTCACATGTCACACAACCGTTTTGCCTTGAGGGTCGAGAAACGTGTTGTTAAGAAACCGATCCAAACTGTTTCTTCCTTCGCTATATTCTCGTGGATAGTTCCCCTGCCATCTCCCCTGCCATCTCCCCTGCCATCTCCCGTGCCATCTCCTCTGCCATCTCCCGTGCCATCTCCCGTGCCATCTACCGTGCCATCTCCCGTGTCATCTCTGGCCAAGCACACATTCTGACCCTTTAACAGCAGAGGAAATCACCACGTTGGTCAGAGACGCCTCCCCCTTTTATCCCCTGAAAACAACCAGGGCTACTTGACCCCTGAATCCTCCATTAATGGGGTGTCAGGGAGCCGAATGAGGAGCGGTTGGGAGCCGGGATTTGGAGTGGATCAGCCGGGCCGTAACCACTCTACGACCAGCTGTTGTGGAGAACTACACTTTGGGCTTTTCATTTGAGCAGATGTGTTTTTTAACATGCGGATCGCGGCCTCTGGGCGTGATGTGTTGATTGGGGGCTTGAGAAGGGAACTCGGTGGGAACCGTTCAGACTGTGGTAAGATGTGCCTGGAGTGGTAAACATTTTTTACAGCTGGTCTCATGGGAGTGTGTCAGAAGGTGTGTTTACGTGACAGTATGCTGTGTGTAACATGCTGTGTGTGTGTGTGTGTGTGTGTGTGTGTGTTTCTCAGTAGATCTTCATCTGGAGAACATGTGTGTTGGTCTTTAAAGGTCTACTCCTGGGAGTTCAGTACATTGTAAAGACATTCCCAGTGCAGTATATTGACGTGTTTAGTGGTCTGAGGTAGGTGACTGGGCCCCTCCCACAGGCTAGACAGATCAGACCCATAACACCCTGCTTCGACACTCCCCTTTCCGACTTAGGCTCCTATGGCCCTGTCCGTCACAATCAGGGAGAACTCCCATCATGCTTTTGGTTTTCCTTTGAAGCCCTGGGTAAAGAGTTGCCATGACCCAACGACCCCTAGCTGTCGCCTCTGTAATCTTTAAAACCTGTTGTCCAATCACCATGCCAAATTAGACTCTTGACACCCGGGACCTATCTTGTCACCAGGGTCATCAGCTGACAGTAGGAGGGGCTTTAGAACAGGGGTGCACTGTGACTGGCTGGTATAGGGTCAGAGGTTGTTGAAACTATTGATGGATAGCTGACCATCCCTGTATTCTACACATGGCTCCTTGACATATCCCAACATGGTGGATGTTTGGTATTTGTGTTGAGGGAGTGAGGCAGCGTGTTTTTCATCTGAGTCGTAGCAATGGCATTTCATCTCACAGGGGGTTGTTTTAACAGGACTGAATGGGGATGTCTTCTCTGTACTCTACCAAAAATAGCTTCATTGACTGAAGCCGAGCAGGGTGAAGAAATGAAATGAATCTCAACCTGTTGCGTCATATCACAGGGAAATCTTACTGCTCTTTCTAGTGGGTATGTCAGCCTCATCCACAAACCACTCAACTCGCAAAGAGAATTTAGAGCTCTGATTTAACGGGGAGTTGATTGAAGCACTTTTCCGTTTTATTAAGAAATGATAGATTCCTCTGAGGCCTAATCATAGATATACATATTCATGGAACTGCATGGAGCTCTGCCTTGGTCTCACAGAAACAGGTCTTTCATGTGCATCCGTTTAGACTAATGAGACGGTGGGAATCCTAATGTACAGTGTGTCCTGAAAGTATTCACAGCAGTATTCACTTTTTCCACATTTTGTTATGTTGCAGCCTTATTCCAAAATTGATTAAGTAAAAGAAAAGATTATGTCACTTTATCATTATGGGGTATTTATTGTGTCAAATTTTTGGGAAAAAAATGGATTTTAATCCATTTCGGAATACGGCTATAACATAACACAAAGCGCTGTGAATACTTTCCGGATGCACTGTATATGACTGAGAGGCTGGCCCTTTGGTCTTTAGGGGTCAACCTCTTCATACAAGCTGAAGGCCTGGCCAGTTCTGGGGGTCATAGGTCAAGGTATTTTAAGCCAGAGAATTTATAGGTCCTTCCTGTGGGCTAATTTTACTGTCCCATTGGTGAGGGAAGGCCTGACTGATGAACACTGATGGTTGTATCCCGGGACTGTGTCTGTCTGTCAGTCTGTCTGTTTCAGATGGGTGAAATAATTATTCGGTTCCATTGTTGTACCGGATACAAAGTACACATAAATTAGATAGTAGTTTACCCTCTCTGAACCTCTCATTTTCTTTTTTTAAAATCACTGTTAGTTTCTGCGTGTTGATCTATGCGTGTCTGTGTATGTGCGTGTGCGTGTGTGTCACAGTGGCAGGGGGAGACGCAGGAGTTCTGTCCCAATGCCAAGGTGGTTCTGGTGGGCTGCAAGATGGACATGCGAACAGACGTGAGCACTCTGAGAGAACTGTCCAAGCAACGCCTGATCCCCGTCACCCACGAGCAGGTGAGGACACGGGGGGAGGGGAGGGGGGAGGGGAGGGGGTTGGAGGGGGGCAGGCAGACCTCCTTGGTTTGATCCATCAACCATCCACATCACCTACACCACCCATAGCACGTGTCTGGCAACACGCAGAAACACACTGAACCAGACATTTCTGCCGTGGTTGGTGTACCTACTGTAACATGCTGACGGAGGTTGTAGAGGTTGTCTATTGTGAAGGGGGGGTGGCTGTGGTAGGTAGGTAGGTAGGTAGGTAGGTAGTTAGGTAGGTAGGAAGGAAGGAAGATAGGTAGGTAGGTAGGTAGGTAGTGGGTTTATGTCTTTGGGGTCGGGACACACATTAGCCTGAGGTGAAATATTCATGCAGATTTAGGGATTTAGAAAAGGCAGAATAAATACAAAACAGACTTTTATTGGCCTTTTATCGTCCGCATCCATGTTCTCTAATCCAGGGAAATGTGTGTGTGTGTGTTGGGGGTGGGAGGGGGGTGGAGAGAATGAGGGAGGAGTGATAAACGGGGCTGTAAATCCGCACATTTGAATTAGCGTTTTTTGTGTTCGTTTTGTGCTCTTCCATGTCAGACATCCACAGAGAGAGGATGTCAGACCCCCCCACACCCCCACAAAAGCTGTTTCACCCCGCACACACAAAAGCCCCAGAAACAAAGAAGCCCTTTTCCAAGCCTGGCTGAGGGGCAGTAACCAGATCCAGCCAGGGGAAGATTTTTTTTTTTTTATATCCTAGACAAAACAAAAGTAGAATAGGATAACAACATATTGAGCTCATGCAAAATGCCCAAGGACGGTGTTTCATGTTAACGCAGTTCTTTTTCTGTGTCACACAATTTTGGCCTTAGTCAGCCACTGTACTGTTCCAGCATCTAAAAGGTCACGCAGGCGTGTCAGACAGGCTCCGGGGAACCAACTTCTGCTGATTTTGATCCAATATCCCCTAGATGGGTTGTCCTGCTGTTGACTTTCAGGGGGAAATTTGGTTTCAAAATTGAGGTGTCAAACGGGCTGACCACTCTAAACCCACCCACATCACACTAATCTGCCCACCATCTCATTGAGTTTAGGTGCTTGTCAGACCCATCTCTTCCCCTCACTTCCTCTCTCCCTTTATCTCCCCCAACCTGCCTAGCTCGCCATCTCTCTCTCTCTCTATAGTAAACCTAATACAGACTTTTATTGATCATTTTCCTGTCATCCGTGTGACTCCCCAGGGAGGGGCCTCGATAAGATCACACCAGTCCTGTAGTTATGAAAGGCCCCCTCTGTGTGACGTGATGATGTCCCTGGAAACAGGGTACTGCACTCCCTCTTCATTGGTCAGGGTATTAGTGCCAGGCTGTCCCTCAAACGGGAACCGATGAAACACCTAATCCTGACTAGATATGATCCGGAGGCTCATTAATGAGTCATTGTGAGTCCCGTCCAATAGTTTTCTTTGGGAGTCATAGAGGAGGGGGTCGGTACAGGAACATTGGACCTTCACAGTGGGTCCTGTCCATACAGGAGGACACAAGCAGCGGCAGAGCGCAGGAGAACGAAGGGGGGAGAGAGGTGGCTTGAGAAAGGTAGAGTGAGAAAAGGGTAGTGAAAGGGAGCGGAGAAACTGCGAGAGACAGAGAGACTCATGGATTATTCACCAGATGTGGGGCTGGTTTGTCTCTGTTCTGTCGACATGATGTTTAGACCAGCTGTATCTCTGTTCTGTCGACATGATGTTTAGACCAGCAGTATCTCTGTTCTGTCGACATGATGTTTAGACCAGCAGTATCTCTGTTCTGTAGACATGATGTTTAGACCAGCTGTATCTCTGTTCTGTCGACATGATGTTTAGACCAGCAGTATCTCTGTTCTGTCGACATGATGTTTAGACCAGCAGTATCTCTGTTCTGTCGACATGATGTTTAGACCAGCGGTATCTCTGTTCTGTCGACATGATGTTTAGACCAGCTGTATCTCTGTTCTGTAGACATGATGTTTAGACCAGCTGTATCTCTGTTCTGTAGACATGATGTTTAGACCAGCTGTATCTCTGTTCTGTAGACATGATGTTAAGACCAGCAGTATCTCTGTTCCGTTGACATGATGTTTAGACCAGCAGCAGCTCAGGTTCTGTTTGACACAGTTCTGGACCCGAGAGGTTGAATATGATAGTGTCTAACCCTTCCGCGTCCCTCAGGGAAGCGGGCTGGCTCGTCAGATCGGCGCCGTGGCCTACGTGGAATGCACCTCTAAGGTGTCGGAGAACAGCGTCCGGGACGTGTTCCACATCACCACCCTGGCGTCGGTGCGGCGGCCTCACAAGCCTCAGCTGAAGCGCAGCAGCTCCCGCAGAGGCCTCAAACGGGTGTCCCAGCTGCCCCTGCCGCCCCTGCCAAGTCGGACTGAAAACCTGGACCCTGCCCCTGCCTTGAGGAAAGACCGTGCCAAGAGCTGTGTGCTCATGTAGTAACCTGTCAATAACCCTCACACACACACTATATATATATATACACACACTGTATGATGATACACAGAAATATATGGCAGACAGAGCAAGTCTATTTATTGTTTAAAAGAAACGTTTGTAAAAAAAAAAAAAAAAGAAATCCTCTTTTATTCACTATTGATTTCTTTTTTTGCACTGCTGAGGAACAAGGACAGATGGATAGAAAAGAATGCGTGTTGAAAACCAGATGCTTTTTGTTCTTTTCTGTGCGTGCACGTTTTTGGAGCTGTTTACGTTGTTTTGGTCTCGCTGTCTGACTGATAACTGGTGAGGAGGACCTTCTGGACCGGTCCTCTGGTGAGGAAACATCAGGAGGCATTGGTCCTAGTCTGGGGAAGGATGATTTACTTTCTGAACCTGCAGTGCAAGGACTGTGTTCCAAATGACGCCCTAAGAGACACACGCTAGGGGGGACACCACTCTGTGGAGAAACTACCGGAGGAGTTGAATCAGGAGGAGGGAACAAGGAAACTTGTTTTTTAAGGGACAAACGCTCAGTGGACAATGGACACTGTTTCTGTTGTTTTTTTTGAAGATACTTCCTGGTGCCATGTGTCAGAATAGAAATGTGCTAAAATAAATGCTAAAAAAGGGATTTGTATAAATGGGTAAATGATCGGAGTGGAAGAGACAGAGCTGAGGAAGTCATTTTGATATTGCTTTTGTAACCAAGGTTGACAAGATGAAGAGTGTGTGGAGTTTTCCTCAGATTATTCAAACCACAAGTGCTTTCTAGAAAAAAGTAACTTTACATATCCGTTTGAGTAATTATTTAACATTATTCTTTGTTGTCGTCTTGGATCATGTCAACTTGATTCACTGAAACTGTTGCTGTTGTCACTATTTTAAGATGTTACTTTGTGTGAAATATGGCAGTACAATGTTAGGGCTATTTTGCTGTATTTTCATCACTCCCAATGTCTCGAATAAAGCAACCGCTCAACTGTAAGGAAAAGAGACTGTCCCTCTGACCCCTATCTCATTTGTTTTTTAAGAACACGTCAGTCGTTGACAATGCACAAGCGGTCCCTGTGTAACCAGTTAAAGTGTGTTAGCAGGAATGTCAGCCTGATCTTAAAAGTCCCCTTTAGGAGCTACAATAAGCCACTAATAATAGTACAAACCTCACCAGGTGTTAGACTCCACCACAGGGTCCAGTTGTCAAGGTTACCACCACCTATGGCACTGGACTATTTTCTCATCAAAAGCTAAAATGGTAACGCTAGCTCGGAGGTGAGTTGGAGTGGCACGGCAGAACATGGCCAACTTAATTAACTGGACAATAGACCTTGCCTTGTGACTACGACTAGAACAAAACAGAACATTCGAATAAGATGCTGCATGTGGTTTGTTAACCTGGGGTGAGATAAACCAAGACTATTTGCCAGCTGACCACGGTAAATACCGGTCTCTGAAGGAAACGTTCTGTCGTGTGTTTGACCCTTGGCTTCTGTGGCCAGCGGAGCTGTTTTGCCTGTATGTCTGTTTAGACATGCCCCTAGCATGTGTTTGTCCTGATCTGATCTAGTCGGTTTACTCATGTTAGATCTCATCACGTTCACATCACAAGGCACACACACACAGAGAATCCCACAAAGACCACAATAAACATATTCATTTGATGTTGTGTATTTCCTTCAGTTGCATTGTTTTGTAATGTTCCACCAAATAGTTAGGGAGATATGTGTCGGTTGGACAACTATTTACATCATATTTAGTGAAGTTACATTGTGCGTTTGTATACAAGAGCCTATTCAATGAATAACATTAAAAGGGCAATATGTAAGATGTTTACTGCACTACTAGCATAAATACTTTAATGACCGGCAGATATCTGCAATTAACTTTTTCAGCTAATATTTTACAAACGTTTTGTCTCCAAAGTTGTGCCAGAGATATTTCCCTTTGCAACTTTCTTTGCTGATCTATCTATCGGTTGGCGTTTACTGGTAGACCCTTCATACTGGCGGGTTTAGACACTTGCAGTACTCTCTCCCCATCCTAAACCACCCCGAAACGGCTAATACTGTTCTGGTCTCTTTCGGTAAGGGAAGAGGAGGAGTAATGTTTGTTTTCATTCCGTCTTGTAAACGTAAGAGGCATCATTCCTCTTTTGAAATAGATGAAAGAGAAAATATACATACATTGTGTGCTGTATAGGCAATATATACACATACATTTGTGTCCCTCAAATCAGGTGAGGCCAGGGGGCCTTTCAGGTGCCCATTCTGGATGTGCGCTGGTTGATTTAGCGGTCTACACGCATAGTCAGAATGTGGCCAGGATCAAGCGTAAGCGTGAGTGTTAGAACCAGGTCTAAAGGGGGATACGGCTTACAAACAAGCTGTGGTCCGATCAGAGCAGCCATGACATCCTGTTTTGTGTGTTGGCCAGTACGGACAAGAGGGCGGTCCTGGTTCCTCACAGCGTGGCTGGAGGTGAGAGACGGGACCGTCTGTCAGCCTCTTTCCCCACACTGTGCCCTGGTGTGACCGAACACATTAGATCACTGTGTGTCACCATCTCTGCTGCTGTCACAACAGACCAGGCTACCAGACAACCTCCACAGCTCAGAGCTACACTGTCAGTGCTCGTTGGAGGGAGCCATGTGCCCAAGCAAGAGGGCAAAGAATAGCGGATGATAGCAATGGGATTGTGTACACTTATAGACAGAAAGTCGAGGCGGTTAAAAGAAAAGCAACATACGTATGAAGTGCATTTGAAAAATATTCAAACGCCTTCACTTTTTCCACATTTCTTTTTACGTAATAGTCTTTTTCACCAGTAAATACTTGAAATTGAACTCAGGTGCATCCTGTTTCCAATTATCTTCTCAGAGATGTTTCTCAAACTTGATCCTTGAGTCCATCCGTGGTAACATTTGTGATTGGACACGATTTGAAAAGGCACAAACCTGGCTACATATGGTACTACATTCCTTACAAGTCTTTACACAAACTAAGCCATGAGGTGGAAAGAATCATCCATAGAGCTCTCAGTATTGGGTTGAGGCACAGATCTGGGGAAGGAGAGCAGCATTGAAGTTCCTTAATAACACAGTGGAGACTATTAGGAATTGAGAGAAAGATGAACAGAGGAGTGGATTTAGAACAAGTCTGTGAGTGGCCTTGAGTGGCCCAGCCGGAGCCCAGACTCAGACTCAATCTAACATCTCTGAAGAGAACTGACAATGTGTGGCCTACAATGTTCCCCATCAAACATGACAGAGCTTGACAGGATCTGCAGAGAGGGAAAACTCCCCAAATACATGGGTACCAAGTCTGGAGTGTCATACCCAAGGAGACTGCAGGCTCTAGATCCTGCTCTAGCTGGTTATGCCACTAGAGTTTTATACATGTGATATTTCTAGCGTGGGGTTTAATACATTTGTAAACATTATGTGTCTCAATAACTTTCAAATGCTAAGTCCTTGTTTACAGGAAAATCACTGAACATCCATAGATGAGTTGTTGTGGGACAACAGGTAGCCAGAGGGAAATGTATTCCTGACAAAAAAACATCTTAAAAGAAATGTATGTAAAAATGTCCCAGACCGATTGTTGGAACCTTTTGCATAATGCAAGTAGATGGTAAAAACCATTAGCTAAACAGCTTAGCAGCTTAATTAGCTTAGCTTTTGATCCATACAATAACTTATAATGACCTAGCAATGGTACATCCACCACCATAGAAAGTTGTATCATAGTTTTTTCTCATTATATTTTTTACATATTTATTAAAATAATAAATTTGATATGGGCAGCTTAATTGAACAAATCATAAAATAATTCCGTGTCGGTTTAGAACAGATCTGGAATGGACTGACGGACGGACGGACGAGTTACCACCGCAGTATTGGCTGATGACACGCGCTCAAACTACGCTCCTTCGTCAGAACGTGATAACCAGTTTTGGAACCTGGTCAGCGGGTGCCACACTTAATTGGGGGCTGTACCACGCAGAGACGGAATTCATGAGGGTATAATTACAGTCGTGTTACATCTTTTTCGTGTTCTGTAAACCAACTACATAAGGGACACCAATAACCTTTTCTACAGACTGTTTTTCTCCTGATAATCGTCGATCAGCATCCCCTTGGTTTACTATCAAAACCAATTGTAATTGTCAGACTGTTAGACTTAGCCGCACCTGTCTAAGAGTGCATAAGAGTGTGAAAGCATTATGTCTTAAAGGAAGATATGTGCTCATAACATGAAACACCAGGCTCTTTATTTCTCATCTGTTCCAATGTTAATTTGCTCACAGGTCCTTTTTAGTTTGTCCATGCCGAGCTGCCGTACAGAGTAATCAAGCTAGCTGTAATCAAGAGCTATGCCTTTTAGTTCCTCCATGTGGAGCTGAACAGATTTGTATAGTAATGTAATCAATCTGTGAATGGCAGCCTAGCATTCCATCCCGTTTTCCTGATTGAGTGCCCTTTGTATGTATGTTAAACAAGGACAGACAACAACTGAATAAGGCGTTTTTTTTCCACAGAGAAGATAATGACCCCACGTTGAACGGCCCACTGCCTTCGCTGGGCTATGACTTGGTTCTTGGGCAACAAATACACTTAAGCAACCAGCTGTTATCTGTGTCTAAGGAATTATTTTCTTAGAGCGTTTTTTGACTCTACACCCAGCACCCCTACTTCCCACACCCAGCACCCTTACTTCCCACACCCAGCACCCCTACTTCCCACACCCAGCACCCCTACTTCCCACACCCCAGCACCCCTACTTCCCACACCCAGCACCCCTACTTCCCACACCCAGCACCCCTACTTCCCACACCCAGCACCCCTACTTCCCATGCCCAGCGCCCTCAGACTTGCATATATGTTAGAAATGCAAGTCTGGACTTTCCTTTCTAGGATTTGTCCTCCCCTGGGTTTGGGCTAAAGAACAGTACTCCTCCCAGTGGATTGCATGACCCTCGGGCTAAACTTATGCAATCTAGGGACTGAGAATCTAGGGTCTAGAGACACTGTTGGTGTGGGTGGGTGTGTGGGGGGGGCAGAGAAACTGTTGGTGTTTGTGTGTGTGTGTGGGGGGGGGGGC
>JACXGK010010113.1:0-18600 GCA_016801125.1 Novumbra hubbsi
CATTATGATGGCCTGAGTCCTCATCCCCTAGAGAGATATCATTATGTTGGCCTGGGTCCTCATCCCCTAGAGAGATATCATTATGTTGGCCTGGGTCCTCATCCCCTAGAGAGATATCATTATGTTGGCCTGGGTCCTCATCCCCTAGAGAGATATCGTTATGGCCTGGGTCCTTATCCCCTAGAGAGATATCATTATTGCCTGGGTCCTCATCAGCTAGAGATATCATTATGTTGGCCTGGGTCCTCATCCCCTAGAGATATATTTGTATTTTGAACTGCTTTCTGACAGTAGTTGATACATGACTTACTGTAAGGCCCAATAATTGTGTTAATGTGTAATTTTAATGACGTTATTTGATTTACCCATTCCATTAGTTGTTGTTTTTTTAAACACAACTCATTTGCATAATTGTTACATTCATATTTTATGAAATTAGGGTTGAGGTTACTGATGAACACTGTTGTGTCTTGTTAGTAGTCAGACCTAAATCCATGTGACCTCCGCTTACAGCAGCCACCCAATAGCATCATTACACAACAGTCAGTGTCCACAATATATCTGCACAAATGAGGAAGGCTTTCCGATACCAAGGGACTGTTTAGTGTCTGTAATCCTGTGTACGAGGCCCCAGGTGGGTTTCCATGTAATTGGCCAGCTGCACATGAGTCAGCAAAGCCTGGGTTTGCATTTCAGCCAATTGTAACGAAGCATCTCACAGGCTGGTCAACCCCGATATACTTGTCATAGAGACCTTTCTGGAATAATACAGAGAGATAAAAAGGGCCTCCCTTTAGAGGTGTAAATACCGTAGTGGTCTGGGTCTCATGTAGATGCAACCACCCATGCAGTACTACCACACATGCAGTGCTACCACACATGCAGTACTACCACACATGCAGTGCTACCACACATGCATTGCTACCACACATGCAGTGCTACCACACATGCAGTGCTACCACACATGCAGTACTACCGCACATGCAGTACTCCCACACATGCAGTACTACCACACATGCAGTGCTACCACACATGCAGTATTACCACACATGCAGTGCTACCACACATTCAGTACTACCATGCATGCAGTACTACCACACATGAAGAACTACCATGTGATGAGACTACAGATGGTTGGCAGACCGAGGGTTTCTACTGAATCCTTGATGATATACCTGTTGGTCCTCCCCTCTGATCATTTCTCCATTCAGATGGCAGATTCAGCGGTGCAGATGCATGACTGACCACTTCCTCCTCTTCCTCCTATCTCCTCCCTCCTCTCCCTCTCCTCCCTCCTCTGCCTCCCTCCCTCTCTCATTCGGTTGTGTGGGCTCGCCTTTTCTGTTTCTCCCCATTTCTCCTGGTCCTGCTGGTGAGCGTTGATGGTGGATGACTGCTCCCCTGGGAGGAAACACTGGGATGCTCCTTCATTGTCTCTTGTCAGGCTTGGCCAGATCGGCCTCACCAGACAGAACAAACAAGATTTCCTGTAAAACTCCCCCACCCCTCTAGTACACACACACGCAAACACACACACACCACCTTTCTGAGGTCTCCTCGGCTGTCCCCAAGCCAAATCAGGCTGATCTTATCCGGTTAACCTTCTGGAAGCACATAAAACCTATTAGAGTGTGAAAGTTAGCCAACCGCCAAAGTCAGAAATAAGATACAGTGGGTTGAAGAGGTGAGAGAGAGGATGAAGAGACGAGAGGAGAAAGGCTCCTAGACTGACTGACATGACAAGCGATAGAAAGAGGACTCCGGGCTACCAGTGCAAGAGAGACGGGAGAGGGAGAGAGTTGGGGTTGGGGGAAACGTGAGGGGGAGAGAGAGTTGGGGTTTGGGGAAACGTGAGGGGGAGAGAGAGTTGGGGTTTGGGGAAACGTGAGACAGACAGGGAGAAGATGATATACTGACACAGTGAGACAGACAGAGAGAAGATGATATATTGACACAGTGAGACAGACAGAGAAGATGATATACTGACACAGTGAGACAGACAGAGAAGATGATATACTGACACAGTGAGACAGAGAGATGATATACTGACACAGTGAGACAGACAGAGAAGATGATATACTGACACAGTGAGACAGACAGAGAAGATGATATACTGACACAGTGAGACAGAGAGATGATTTACTGACACAGTAAGACAGATTGACAGAGAGAAAAGGGGATTTACTGACACTGTGAGACAGAAAGAGAAGATATACTGACACAGTGAGACAGCAGAGATAAGATGATATACTGACACAGTGAGACAAACTGACCGAGAGAGAAAGTGATTTACTGACACAGTGAGACAGAAAGAGAAGATATACTGACACAGTGAGACAGACAGAGAGAGATGACATGACAGGTTAATTAAGGTTGGTGGTGACTTCTCATCTATGACTACGACATGATAAAGTACAGTGACAGTGAGGGGAGTCTTCATCTGCAGAGGACTGTAAGGCCACCCATTTCAGCCATATGAGGACCGTCTTCATCTGCAGAGGACTGTAAGGCCACCCATTTCAGCCATACACCCAACCGTACATTATTGTCAAGAAGCCATCAAAACCTGAGAAGCAATACGGAGCGATGTATTACTGTCTTTTGAAACATATGATGCCCAAAATATATTTGGCCTTTTTCTCCCTCATAATAATAATAAACAATAAATGAACTGGGGCACCAACCAACTTTAATTGACTGTGAGTCACTACTGGTTGTACTGTGTACAGTTCCAGTTAAAACTGTTGACGGATTAAACTATCTAATTATTACACTCTCTAAACTTCACTGCGTTTCTCTGCAACATTTGGTTAAACAGCAAAGAAAAAACTTCACCACACTGCATTGACTGATCAGCTGTATATTTGGATATTTGTTTTTTATAACGCATTTTGAGTTTTGTACCAGGGTATCAAAAGGTCGCTGATTCACAACCCAGAGCTAACATGGCAACAGCATCTGTTGTTTCCTTAAACAAGGGACTTTAGTTGCTCCTGAAAGTCACTCCTGATAAGAATGTCTGCTGAATGGATACAATGAGACATGAACGTTGAATGTGAGTCAAAGTGTGGGAGATATCCATAATGAGCGTCACAGTCTGAGTCACTTATCAAACAGAGTTGGAAGCCGTATAAACTGTAGGGTTACAAGTACCATATCCAAATTTGACCATCCCGTGGTTGGATGAGGAAAAGCAGGAAATGCTACTGTCCTACTAGTTCTAAAGTTGGCAATTAACTCTTAATTTCAAAAACATCTTCAGAAGTGTTATTCTCAGAATTTCAGAAGTAATGTAAAAAGAAATTCGTTTTTACCGTTTTATAGACGTAATACATTATGTAGAATACTGCTGTATCATTAATGCAGTCAAAGAAAAATGGGTTGACTTTTGAATGATACAACCACATAATGCTTAAATACATCATATTTCCTGTTTTCATGATTGGTCTCCAAATTAGGACACTCCATCTGTAATGTTTCTACCCACTGGATTATCAGTGTTATGTCCGGTATTACTCTGGTTGTTCATAATAATAAAGTACAGGCCACAACTGCTTTCTATAGGTCTATATACTTCCAGACATGAATGTTCTATACTTTCTATAGATCTATATACTTCCAGACATGAATGTTCTATACTTTCTATAGATCTATATACTTCCAGACATGAATGTTCTATACTTTCTATAGATCTATATACTTCCAGACATGAATGTTGTATACTTTCTATAGATCTACACACTTCCAGATATGAATGTTGTATTCTTTCTGTAGATCTACAGACTCTCAGATATGAATGTTGTATACCTTAATGGATTCAATGGTTCTACTCACATACAATAATGTAGAATTGTGTTCTTTCTAGCCTAAAATACTTGAATATATATATAAGGTTGTGTGCGTTCTAGACTAACACACGTCCATATACCAACGTTTATCAAACAACAGTACTGCATTGTTTACTCTAATTAAAACTAACACCAATTATTAGATTAAATCTACTGTTGCCGAGTGGATGGTGAGAGTAAGGTCTTTAACAGGCTATCAACATTAATCCAATGTTCTTACTGTAAATACAGAGCAGCAACAGAGTCATTAGAGAAACTTAATGTAGGAAGTGTTACCCTGACGACCGTTTAATTTAACATGCAGCTTTTGTTCTTCCAATGCTAATGTCGGCTTGTTGAAGAACACTAAAGGATGCCGGCACCAGATAGAGATGCATCTCTGGGTGTGAGGAGGAAGATGTCGGACAAAGGCATGACACGTTCTCTGAAGCAGTACGAACATATTTTCTCTTTTATTTACATTCCTTGTTCAAATGTTAACATTTTATAACGCTGTGACTCCTGATCAGGTTGGCATTTTTTTCTCATTAAAATAAATTGGCACAAGTAAAACATATGTAGACAAAAGTTTATTTACACCATACAATATTTTTCATTTTTAAATATTTTATACAGGGCTGCAGATGAAAGAGTTTTTGCCGATTCTTCAAGCAATATTCTGCAGTATTAAAGTTTGTGAAATATATTATTCATATAAAAGTGAGTATTACCTTTATTGCATTTAAAGCAATGAAGAATGTAGCTTTGACAAACAATTTTATATAACAGAAAATCCTCTTTGCCTGCAACTCTCTTTGTCTCCCTCTCGATAATTTCTTTTATATTATAAAGTAAAAAGTGTAGTAATGGCCAAACAGACTTGTTATAAACTTTTTAAAAACCTGCATAAATATATACATAATGCTTCCAGGGCCCAGTTTTGTGAAATCTAAAACTGGACCCGGTGAAGCTGGGATTGACACGACACAATGTCTTCATTTAGCTTGCTGAGGTTTATTCATCTAGAAAGACTTTAACCTTTTTTGAACTGACAGTTGTTACCGTGGTTACTCTGAAACACATGATGGTAAATATTGTACACCCAACTGCCTGTCCCGCTGCACTAATAAGTACACTAGTGAGAATACAAAAAGTAACACTGATGTTTTTTGTCTTTTTCTTTTTTTAAATACATTTTTCCGTTTCCTCCTAAATCGTTATTGGCACATCATGTCCCTGACGTCTTCATAATCCAGATATGTCGTAGGCCAAGGCTGTGAGAACAGTCTGTCGATTTGTTCAGTGCAAAGTACATCCGTTTTTCGCTTCTTCCTTTTCCTGGTAACGTTTAACTCCTGGTTTTGGTCTTCCTGGTTCTTTTTCATACCCGGAAGTCTCCTTCCTGTGGTGTGTCTAAAGTGGATAACTCCCATTCCCAATACAGTGCACAACTTTAAACCTTCTTAAGAACTTTTGTCCTGTTCAAAACAACCCCATGGGTCCAAAAGACCCCCATGGGTCCAAAAGACCCCCACATGAACGGGTCAAAAGTAGAGAACTACATGAGGAATGAGGGAAGCCATTTTGGACACATTTCCTGTTTTATTCTGGGTCACATTAGACCTCTGTCTGGAAGTCACCTTCCTGGACATCCAAGGGAAGGTTGACACACTTCTCCCACTCAGCTGCAGTCATCTCCAGGGAGTCCTTGGTGTCGGGGTCTAGTACATTCATGGTGGCGTAGTTCTGGTACTCACAGGCTGGGTTGTAGCTCTCCCAAGGGTTCTTATTGGGCATGGCCTTGTCCTGGTGAAGACGTGGCGGGAAGAGGGAGGGGTTAGCAGCGGATATTGACGGAGACATAGGACATGGGAAGGTCAGCTGGAATGCTTTGTAGTCACTAGGAACTGTGAACAGTACACTATGGGCTCTAAATGATATACTCCATATTACTGTGTTCACAGGACCGGGTGCAAAATGCATTAGAAGGTAACATGCCTCACTCTAACTAGTAACAGTTCCATGTAGATTTATTTTTAAGGGATTATTTTTTTGCTTTGGGCGATATCGCTAAATCATAACTTTCATGGATAGGCAAAGAAAACTGTTTATAAACATGTTTGCATTTCATTATGTTTTTAAACATTTATAAACATGCATATGCGTAAGATCCAATGGATTATTCATGAAAGTTATTATAAAGTGTAGCCAAACAATGCATTCTGAAGAGAGATTGAATAATAACACGTAGCCTCGGGCCCCATTCACCCCGACAAATGTTCTTGTAGAGCATATTAAGGGTGTAATGGTTCTGTGAAAAGCGTAGGTAACAAAAGGTAATGACATTATATAAAATGTGCATAATATGGTTAGTCATGGAACAATTGAGATGGATAGTGTTTTCCATAACAGCTGAAAACGGGCAATAGAGGACTGGTGTTTCTGCCTGTTTGTTGTTGCGTTGCCTTTTAGATACACCCTTTTGACGCATGCAAACAGTCTGAGGTAAATAGGGGAACCGACTATCAGGGCTTGATCCTTACAAACAGTCTGAGGTAAACAGGGGAACCAACTATCTGGGCTTGATCCTCTACGCAGTCAGGAGATACATAACGGTCATCAACGTTGTCAGTAGCTGGGTGTTCTGAGCAGTCTTGTTCCAGGAAAATAATTAAGTGGGGGGATCTCAGAAAATGAGATGCACAAGTAGTTTTTAGGAACCTGACCGCACTACGCAAGTTTCTTGCGAATGGTAGATTGATTAGTTCAGCGGTTTTGGAGGAATGTTTAATGGAGGCATGGCTTAGTAGTAGAGGCATGGCTTAATAGAGGCGTGGTCTTAAGATTTATTTTGTCTTCCTGTTTATTCATTTTAGGCATTCCCTATCAATCTGTTATGTGGTTTGGTCAACACATTGAGGTCTTAAACAAGGCTAAAATAAATATGTAAGGTCCTCAAGAGCCTAATATTAACATGTATGTTAATATTAGTGTTCATCTAAGTGCTGTTTGCTCTGGACAAAAGCGTCTGTTCAATTACTTAAGGGGGTGTGAACAGGATTTTAGGTTTCTGTTCTAGTCATTTAGCAGATGCTTTCTTCGAGAGCGACTTAAATGACTGTGTGTCAGTGCCATGCTCTACCAACAGAGCTACATGGGAATGGGGTTTACTGATGGGTGGCTAATGAGGAAATGAGCTGCACCTTGGATCTGATGGGTCGCCCCCTGAACAATGTATATTTAAAAAGCTTGAAATGTGAACCCCTGCCTTCACGATGAATCCAGAACCAGTCTAAACAGGTTCATTTAAGCCCGTTATTCAACGCAGCTCCTTGAGGAACCTGTTCAACCTGACGAAAGAGACAATTATCAGAACCCCACAAGGTTCTCCCTGGCTCCTTCACTGGTGGCGTGTGTTTGTTGTGTCCTGTACAAATGTCCCTGCAGCTGTTACCAAGCAACAAGCACACGATGCTGTGCAAGGGGCTGATTGGAAGGAGAGAGGGCTGGTAGCGCTACACGCTGGGTCCCGGGGACTCGCAGAGAGGACACGCTGGGTCCCGGGGACTCGCCACAGAGGCCAAGGCGTCCGGGTCTGTCCTCGCACAACCAATCGGCGTGTTTCCAGCCCATTTCTGCCAGTACTGTATTCACATGGCACAGTGCGGAGAAAGCTGAGGTGGCTGATGAATCCCTGCCAATTGTGTCCCGTGTGCCTGACAGAGCGATACACACCGGAATGCATGTGGACTACTGTGACGGACAGCCAACCGGCTCTAATCACTGTAAGACGCTCGTTACGGGGGGGGAGGGATAGAAGAGGTCTAAAGACCTTCCATAGGTGGGGATCTTCTCTTTGCCCACAGCTGAGAAGGAGGCCTTCTGACTTTCTCCTTCAACACAGCTGAGGAGGCGAGGAGACAGTATGCAAGAAGCTACAGGGAGCATGAACTCAGTGAGCGCCAGTGATTCCACAGACGGCCTGTGGAGAGACAATGCCTGTTCTCTCTCAGAGGAAGTCTAGTATGCCAAAGACAAGCCCCGCCCCCTTCTTCCACACGACTACGTCAGCTGGATCGCGGCTCATCCGCCCTATGACTCACTGTGCTGCTCAGCAAATGGATTTCTAAAGAAGGTTATCTGCCCGGACGCAAACCTCCACTGTACTCGAATTGGACCAATCACCCCCTTATCCGGACCACCTCTGGGTCTGTCATTGGTTGACAACAGCCAACCGCTGACCAATCAGCTCTACCTTCCAACACCGTTAAAGTGTGACCGCTGATTTCCTGTTACTGTTATTACTCACCATGTTGCCCATATTTGGTATGTCTTGAAATCGGTCCAGGGTTTGAAATTTCTGATTCAGTTCCTGGAACAGCTCCATGTGTCTTTTCCTGGTGTGCATGACTTTCTGCAAGTGCAAGGGGTTCGTTTTGTTTGAAATAAAATATGGAAATTATAATGCAATGTACTGTGCTCTTCACAGCCCACACACCTTCTCTGAACAGCATTTCACCTGCCTCTGGGCTTATGGCAGAAGCCAGTTGAGGAATTACATTTATAATTTAGGGCCAATTCTGGTGATGATCAAATAAACATGTACAGAAAGGTTGTGTGAGAAGTGTGCGTCTTGGGCTGTTAGCATATGCAATCCATTGACAAAGTGGGAAAACGTCAGGTGTGAAATGTGCCTGTGACTTTAAAAAGCATAGCAGTTTGGAAATCAACTTCCAGCCAGTGGATGTACATAGGCAATGAAGGAAGAACACCATGAAGGGGATGAGAACTGGGTACCCAGCTCAGCGGTGCTTTGACAGCGTTGCTTTTACCTTAACTACGCCACACGTCAATAAATCTGGGCTGTGTCAAGACCATGTTACTCCAATAAGCTTAAGTGCTATACAAAGTAGTAGTAAATTAAAGGGCAAGACCAACACAAATTGACCTTTCCTTACTGTAACAAAAAAAGCCTAAAGCATGCACTTTCCTAACTGCTCCATTTTACTTACTTCGAAGTCTAGGTCTTGGTAGCGTGATTTTCTTCTCTGAAAAGACAAGAGCACGTTGAAGCTGGTTAGACAACATAACATATGTTATAATGAAAGAGCATAATATATAGGCTATGGTAATCGGAAGAAAGCAATAATAACCAAAGCACCCCCAAAAAGTGAGCAAAAGGCCTTTTACCTCATCACTGGTTACATTATATAATAAACCGGGTGGTTCATATCTGATTGGATGAAAGCTGTGGTATAACAGACAGTATACAACAGGTGTAACAAAACAAATTGCCTTGGTAACCTGTTTATAATAACAATAAGGCACCTCGGGTGTCTGTGTAATATTGCCGCATTGCGGTGTGCGTCAGAACAGCTCTTAGCCGTGGTAATATTAGCCGTTTACCCGTCTTTCCTATTTGCTTAATGAGAAACCTAAGCGGGTTCTCACCTTGAGTGTTCTAAATGAATTAGTATACCTCAACACTTAGACAATATTCTCACTTGAATTTTGCTGAAAATCTATTATTTATTAACCTCTGCAACAGTCTTTTTTCTAGAAACTAGCCGTAAAGCGAGCGCTTTTCTTTACTTAAACCAGCACATGAGGTCTCCTCCCGTGGTTCTGACTAGACTGGGTTTTACTCTTCTAACGGCAGGTTAGAAGAGGGTAGCGGTACGCCTCAACGGGCCACCTCAGGAGAATTAGCTGGGGTTCAGGGGAAAGAGTTTGGGTCAACGGGACCCCTGACCTCCTCGCGCCTACCTCCAAGGAGCTCATGGATATGGTGGAGCCCGTCTCGCTCCTCGCCAGCCCTCCGCTCTCCTCCATCTCGGCCAGGAAGTTCTTGACGGCGGTGCGGGGTTCGAAGGGCAGGTTCTGCTGCATGTGTTCCTGCCCCCCGACCGGCCCGTACGGCTGCTCCATGTTCCCCCCCAGGGCCATGTGCTCCATGCCGCCCACGCCGCTCGGGCCAAAGTCCGGCGACACCTTGTAGTGCTGCGCCATGCGTTCGTGGGGCAGCGTGTCGCCCATGCCCGTGCCCATGCCCATGCCCATCTTGGCGGTGCCATCGTCTTTGAGGAGGGTGGGAAGCGTGTTGCAGTTCCCGGGTCCCGCCCCCCGCGGCATCACGATGTAGTCCGTCTCCATCATCTGGCCCTGGGGCGAGTGCCCGCCCATGCCCCCGAGGCCCCCCATGCCCCCGAGGCCCGCCATGCCCCCGAGGCCCGCCATGCCCCCCATGCCCCCCATGTCGTGCCCGCCGCCGCCCATCCCGCCGCCGTGCCCGCCCACGTCCTGGTCCGTCTGACGGAGGGCGCCGTCGGTGCACAGGTAGACGGTGCGGCGCATGTCGGAGACGCCGTCGCCCGGGCAACCCTCGCCCATGTCGCCCATGGCGCCCAGGTGCATCCCGGGCTGCTGGATCATCACCTTGGAGATGATGTTGCCCGGGAGGGTGGAGTAGTTGAGGCCCTCCGGGCTCTTCTCGTCCTCGTCGTCGTTCAGGGAGATGCGGGACAGCGTGCCGGTGATGGTGGCCGTGCGACAGGAGCCCATGTCTTTGTGCAGGGCTGTGGGAGACACGGGAGTTAACGCCTGGGTGAGACCCGTCTGGGTGAGACCCGCCTGGGTGAGACCCGTCTGGGTGAGACCCTACTGGGTGAGACCCGCCTGGGTGAGACCTGTCTGGGTGGTGCCACAGACCGGTCTGGCGAGCGCTCCGGTTTCCATTTCAACTGTTGCACATTTCGGACTACTGCATTGGCTGTCTTTCCTCACTGTATGTTGAAACTAATAATAGAAATGTAAAACAGTGGCAAGGACAGAAATAGAAACAAACTGACTTTAATCGCAACGACGGAATGAATGGAGCTTGGCTGAATACTATGTAGATCTCTCTACAGAGGAGGTGGACACTACTTCAAGCGCTTCCACACAGAGCATCAGATGTACCTGAGGTAACTACTGCAGGTCTGAGACAAGCTGCCAAACCCCTGAGGAGGACTTTACAAGCATATACCAGGGGCAAAGGACATCCTCCCAATTCAGACCTGAAATCCCTGATACTTGAGACATGCTTCATGGTTTTTATGAAGGATTCCTTCCCCATGGAAAGAAAGCTAATCCCGGACACATCACCAGGAGGTTAGCGCTTAACTCTACAACTGCCTGGTCAGAACACAGGACACAATACCCGTTTTGGGGAGGATAGAACAGCCTGTACTACTCTCAGGCCTTGCAAAATTGAGTCCTGCATCCCAAATGGCCCTCTATTCAGTGAATAGTGTGCACGGTTCTGACCAAAACTAGTACACTGGGTAGGTTAAAGGGAAATATTTGGGATGCACGTAGGAGATGTTGACAGGGG
Source organism: Novumbra hubbsi (assembly GCA_016801125.1). Lineage (NCBI taxonomy): Eukaryota > Metazoa > Chordata > Actinopteri > Esociformes > Umbridae > Novumbra > Novumbra hubbsi. The sequence continues at coordinate 11,200 of JACXGK010010113.1, forward strand.
AGCTGCCTGTTCACAAACCTAGGAGACCACGAGGTCAGCAGTTGGTTTTTGTGTGTGTGCCTGAGTGTGTCTGTGCATCTGTGTAATTGTGTGTGTGTGAGTGTTGTGTGAGCTTGTAAAAGAAGGAGTGTGGTTAAAGGGCGGTCTATAGGGCTGGTATATTCGTGGTATATCACTGGTATATTTCAGGTATATTCTTGGTTAATTACTGGTATAATCCTGGTATATTCTTGGTTTATTCCTGGTATATTCTTGGTATATTCCTGGTAAATTCTTGGTTTATTACTGGTATGTTCCTTGTATACTCCTGGTATATAGGACACTGGAAAATATTTGCTCCCGCTATGATTTTCTTATTTAAGATCGCAGAAGCAGAAGACAAATGTTTATGCAGTATGAACATTTTCTCTCTCCACCGACCTTGTGTCAGTATGCAGCATTGCTAAAAAGCCCAAATTTCCCAAGAACAAAATCAGTCGGCCTAATTTACCCTTCAATAGGTTTTCGGTAAGAGGATGGAAACACAATCAGCCTAAACTTTACTTTTACCATCACAGACAAATATTTACTACACTCTTACACGAAAATGTTTAACAACATGTGTCATTAGGGGAAGCAGAGCAACAGTTCAATGTTTTCCTGTCATCCATTTTGTATCCCTCCAAGGATTGTGTGCGTATGTCAACTGACAACATGCACAAAGCTAAACGCTGCTAAACAATGATGATAAATCATTGTTCTTCAAATTCCTCATTCTCCCCCTTTATCTAACACCTTGCTTTCATTTTAAACAATGAGCTTCATCCCACACAGATAGCTAGCTGGATTGCTGACGGCTAACAATTAGCTACTTTCGCCAAAGCCTCCTCTTCTCACTCCTTGGAAGAAGCCCAATTCACTCAAATTGTTTTTTAAGCGGTGCACTGCATCGTGGGACTAGGGTTCCATTTTGTTTATTAAGTGGTGCACTGCATCGTGGGATTAGGGTTCCATTTTGTTAATTAAGTGGTGCACTGCATTGTGTGACGAGAGTGCCATTTTGGACGTTCAGATTTTCATAGTTCAAACGTCACATGGAGCTTGAAGGCGTCCACTGGGAACAGCAGGTTGCTAAGCAACCAGGGATGTCATTTTAGATGTGTTCTTCATTAACTGTGTCTGTATTGGGGCACTGACTTCCTGAGGAAAATTCATAAGGAGCTGCTTCATTTAATACAACACCGTCAGATACTGTACCTGATCGACAGGCGATGTCCACGTCTTTCTCAAAGTCCGTCTGTTGGAGGAAGAAGTTACAAAATAAATGAAGATACGGTCAGCCGTGGATGTTGCCACTGACACAACAGGATGTGTAATTATGTCGTGAATTAAACCCAGGGCCTCCCCAGCAACATACGCCAAGTTATGCTATTCAATGTTTGATTTTAAAAAGGAAAAGTAGCAAAAAAGCAATTAGCAAAGAAATTGCTGAATCCCACGTAGCAAGCTTTGATATACGGTTAGTTAAAAAGGAGCAACTTCAGCAGATCTCTCTCTATCGGGCCTAGTGATGGCCAAGCCTATAGTGCTATTCTTCACCCCATCCCATACTCAACAAAATATCAAGTGACCACGTCTGCATGGAAAAGTGAATTGGAGTCACAAAAAGTGTGTGGTAGCAAGCCTCCTTGCTGGCTCTCAGCACATATCAGGATTGAACGAGGGGGTTTATTTCGGTCTGAGAAACGGGTGGATTCTTGTCAGTCCATCACCAACAATAGAAGTCATATTTTGTTTGGGTCACGTAAGACAGACGAAGAATATTAGCATACTGGAGTACAAATGCGCAATGTTTTACTGTATGAATTGTAAAATACATGACCTAACATATTTCAGGCTACCATTGTATAGAAGACAACGGTTCAGAGAACGAACGGCTGGGAATTGGTTCATTAGGGTTCCATTTAGCATTAGTGCCAATGGGATATTTATGCTTCAATGTGCGCGTTTGGGTGATCTATATGTGTGATTTAAGATAGTGACTGGTGTTGGGTTTGGGAAATGTAATATATATGTTTATAACAAATACATTAAAACTGAAACCAGTATGTGACTGGGATCCTAAAACACCAAAGAAAAAAAACATTATTTATTAATTAGTGTCTTTGAGTGTGTGTTTGTGTGTCATTTATTAATGAGTGTGTTATTGCAGTTTAACACCAGGTGATTTTTGGGTAACAATGCCTCATCCAGCCAGCAGACCTCATTACAATAATGGAAAGATCAAACCGTAATTGATAAAGTGTTTAGTGGCATGTTAAATTGGGGTCACTCCAGAGTGGGGGTACACTGGGGAAAACGCTGGAGCCCTTTAGATGAACGCTGTAGATGCCTATTGGGTTTCGGCTGCAACAAACGGGTACCTCGGTTCCACTGAGGTCAGCGGAGGGCAGGGACACAGCAGGGTGAGTTATCGATAATTACGGGAAAACATTACCGAGGGCCATTTTCAATGATGGCTGAGGCTGACAATGTCACAAAAATACCCTGTAATGGAACGGTGTGACATATCTGCCTGGTGCCCTGTGGACTAGCACGGCCTATGATGTGGACTAGCACGGCCTATGATGTGGACTAGCACGGCCTATGATGTGGCCTAGCACGGCCTATGATGTGGCCTAGCACGGCCTATGATGTGGCCTAGCACTGCCTATGATGTGGCCTAGCACAGCCTATGGCGTGGACTAGCACGGCCTATGTCATGGTCTAGCACAGCCTATGACGTGGTCTAGCACTGCCTATGATGTGGCCTAGCACGGCCTCTGGCGTGGTCTAGCACGGCCTATGATGTGGACTAGCACGGCCTATGATGTGGTCTAGCACTGCCTATGATGTGGTCTAGCACGGCCTATGATGTGGTCTAGCAATGCCTATGGCGTGGACTAGCACGGCCTATGATGTGGCCTAGCATGGCCTATGATGTGGTCTAGCACGGCCTATGATGTGGCCTAGCACGGCCTATGATGTGGTCTAGCACTGCCTATGGCGTGGACTAGCACGGCCTATGTCATGGTCTAGCACAGCCTATGATGTGGTCTAGCACAGCCTATGACGTGAACTGGCCTCCAACTCTAAAACGGAATGATCTTTAATGTTGGCTGTGAGCTAAAAACCAGGCGGGGTCAGGGTTCATCCTGTACTGGAACAGCAATTGCGTTTTACTGTCTGCAACCCTCATACGAATGCTCGTCTCGGGGGTATATTTTAGCAATGTGGTTTTGGTTCACGGCCAATATTCCACGACCAAGGACTGTTAGTCACGATGCAACGCTGAGTGCCTGGGTACTGCCCTTAGTCCTGTAATATTGGTGACACACCAAGTACTCCCGAGGTTCCGCAGTGCCATTAAAAACTTGATCCCAAAGTAATAACAGCAGTAAAGCATTTCCCCCCTCAGTACTCATTACAATGGTATATCGGACCGATACACCATGGCTTTCAGCCAACCAGCGTTCGGAGCTCAAACCACCCCAGGCGTTTATAGAATACTATACCCTTTTCCCACTGAGCTGAGCCAAGCCGATCCCTGCCGAGCCGTACTGCACTGGCCTGCTTTCACACCCACCACAGTTGCTGGAGACGTACTGGAAAGGACAATGGGACAAGAATGTATCCCCGCCAGAGCCAGCACAGTACGGTCCAGTCTGATCCTGTGCCGGGAGTCAGACGTACACCTCAACATCTCAGTTAGCGTACGTCCGAAATGGCGCCCATCCCCTCGTAGGGGCCGCGGTGGCCCCCCGCACCGGGGACAACACGGGGCCATTTCAGACGCAGCCTCAGGGACAAATGCTACTCATGTGACTAGGAAATAAACAGAGGCAAGGAATAGGTGTGTGGTTGATTCGGTGGGGGTCAGTTACCATAATCTGGGCGTGGCCGTTGGGGAACGTTCCTGTGTTGTCAGCGTTGATAGGGTCTTGGCAGTTCCTGGGGTCTTGGCAGTTTCTGAGCCGGCATCTGAACGCGTCTTGGACCTGGGGAAAGTACAATTACAGCAATGAAACCCAGCCGTATGTCACTGTTTCTGGCCTGCCACAGTCAGGACATTGGGGACCAGTCATTATGGACCTAATAAAATACACTGTAAGTGTACATGACTGTGAAGGGCTTCGGGGAAATGCCTCTTCTGGATAGAAGAGGACCTTGCAAACGAGGGCAGGAGACACAAACTGTTGCAACATCATCAGCCGCATCAGAGTCATTACTGCCACTCTTCAAACCGGAGGGCCAGATTAACAGGAACTTGTGTGTGTGTGTGAAAGAGATAACACATGTTGGAAGGTCCTCAGAATTCTTCTTATTCAGTATTAACAGAAGGTGACCCCTGACCCAGGATATTTGGTACCAAGGTGCAAGAAACCACACGCTTTTATCCCTTGTTATGGTGTCCAGAAACAGGACCCATTGAAATACATTTCAATCATCCCTCACCTCTCTCTCTCCCTAACTCTCTCCCTCACTCCCTCTATGCCTTACCTCCCTCACCTCCCTCCCTCACTACCTCCCTCCCTCACTATCTCCCTCCCTCACCTCTCTCTCTCACTACCTCCATCCGCTCTCTCCCTAACTCTGTCCCTCCCTTCCCTCTCCCTCCCTCCCTCCCTCCCTCCCTCTATGCCTTACCTCCCTCACCTCCCTCCTTCACCTCCTTCCCCCCCTACTCCATCCCTCCATCCCTCCCTCACCCCCCCCACCCCCTCCCACACCCCCCACTCCATCCCTCCCTCACCCCCCCACCCCCACTCCATCCCTCACCCCCCCCCCACTCCCTCCCTCCCGCACCCCCCTACTCACCTCTTTCCTTAGTATACAGTGCACCATGACGATGACAAAGCCCTGCAACGAGTCAAAGACGGAGAAGAGGATCTGGAACAAGATGGAGCGCTTGTCTGTCATGGCCAGCACAGCTGACATCCAGGTCAGTGCCAGCAGAGGGAGAACCACACAGGAGCTCCACAGAGAGGCCCTAAGGACGAGACGGGGGAGAGCGGGAGGAGGGGATGACAGAGGAAGGGGGAGAGAGTGGTGGGAGAAGATGGAGAGGACAAAGTGGGGTGAGGCAGGGTGCAGGGGAGAGAGAGTTGGGGGGGTGAGAGGGAAATGGGAGGATGACAGAGGGGGAAAGAAGGATGACAGAGGGGGTGAGAGAGGGAGTGGGGCAGGGAGTCCAGACAGGAGGTCAGAGTCTGTACAACCACCTGGCAGACATCACATCACATTATATCATAATATGTTACATCATATCCCATGATGCTCCCTCTGGTAGATGGAAGACATTACTGCCCGGTCTACCACTAGAAAGGCTTACAGAAACACTGAGGCCCATAGTACAGTACATAAGAACACATCCTCTAAAACGTAACTACCTAACACTGTTGTGTTGTCCGTAAAAATACAGGACACAGTCTCCCAACTGCTCCCTACACTGCTAGAGTTAGAGCAGCCTTTCACCAGAACATTCATCATTAAAGCTCAGTTGAGAAAGGCACTACTATCTATGCCATATCTCTTGACACTTCTTTGCTCCGCCATGTCAAAGTTGAAACAAACGCACAAGATGTCTGATTGGACTGAAGGCTCCTTTAACACTCTTCTGAGCCATACCACCAGCAGATAACCTCCAGACAACCATCAGATAACCACCAGACAACCATCAGATAACCACCAGACATCCTCCAGACAACCATCAGATAACCACCAGACATCCTCCAGACAACCACCAGACAACCTCCAGACAACCATCAGATAACCACCAGACAACCATCAGATAACCACCAGACATCCTCCAGACAACCATCAGATAACCACCAGACATCCTCCAGACAACCATCAGATAACCACCAGACATCCTCCAGACAACCATCAGATAACCACCAGACAACCTCCAGACAACCATCAGATAACCACCAGACATCCTCCAGACAACCATCAGATAACCACCAGACAACCTCCACACAACCATCAGGCAGGAACCAGAATGCAGAAAACAACACCTGTGTACGCTTCCCTGGCTGTGACTGTGACATACTGTAATCACACACCCGCTCACACACTGTCCTCCCTCCCTCCGTTCACACACACACACACACACACACACACACAGCCGGCTAATCGTATTGATTCAGTTAGAGATGCAGTATAGCAGGGAGGTCTTACATGGCATTGCTAGCAGTGGTGGCTGACAGGGCTGTTGTGGAAACCACTCCGCATTTGGCACATTTCAGAGTTAATCCTGTATGGGGCTCGTTCATCGGCCTGCGGGACAATGACAAGGACAGAAATCAGCGTTACTGAGAAGCAAGGGGCTACATCCTCTCATGTTCATACTACAACAAGATCACAATGACAGAGCAGCCTGCGACGGCCTAACTTCAAGGTTTTTATGTTGGATCCATGTTTTCGAGTAACAACTGAAACATTCCACAAATTATCCTATTAGCTGTGGTCAGGGAGATTAAGTATACAGGGATTATGTAGTAACATGCAAGAGGGTGACAGAAAACCTTGAAACTTCACTAGGAATTAAATTCGAGAAGTGGCTAGGGCCAATTTCAGGTAAAGTATTTGTTGCCGTTTTAACGGAGGTTCAGCATAGACTGATAATGCCAAATGGAGAAGACTACGATGATGTCTCCCCAAACACACACACAGGCACACACACACACCGCCCGTCATCCCTCACAGTGACCTCTATGTTGATGCCTCCTATTTTCCCAACAGCAAAAAACAAAAAATAGGTTTAATCTGCACATAAAACAGAAGTAAAACTATGATGTGATGTAAAGGGATATCAAAGTAGGCCAATGCAGACGTGAGTGCTATACAGAACAACAGTACAATCAACACCAACCTAAACCTGAGCTGAACGGCAAGCATTACGCCCATAGGAGTAAAAGTAATGCGGGTTTTGTTTAGCATCAAAGTGTCTCTCACATAGGTGCATTCTCGCTCTGTTTGATGTTCCGTTACAGACATTCTGCAGGCCACAGAAATATAATACAACAGAGTTCCTCTCTCTGTTGTAAGCACTTTCTTACCCAGCTCGATGCTTTGGTTTCTTCTCCAGAATCCCGTCTCTGGAAACAAGCTTGTTGAACACCAGGATGCCAATGACCATGTTCACCTGTTTACAAAGAGTAAATAACCCGAAACATGTCTTTACGAAACTAAGGGTGCATGTTCACCTGTTCACAGAGAGTAAATAACCTGAAACATGTCTTCACGAAACTAAGGGTGCATGTTCACCTGTTCACAGAGAGTAAATAACCTGAAACATGTCTTCACGAAACTAAGGGTGCATGTTCACCTGTTCACAGAGAGTAAATAACCTGAAACATGTCTTCACGAAACTAAGGGTGC
>JACXGK010010114.1:0-18563 GCA_016801125.1 Novumbra hubbsi
TCCCTCTCTTCTCAGTTAAACCAGGTCTCCCTCTCTTCTCAGTTAAACCAGGTCTCCCTCTCTTCTCAGTTAAACCAGGTCTCCCTCTCTTCTCAGTTAAACCAGGTCTCCCTTTCTTCCCAGTTAAACCAGGTCTCCCTTTCTTCTCAGTTAAACCAGGTCTCTCTCTTCCCAGTTAAACCAGTTATCTCTTCTCAGTTAAACCTGGTCTCTCTCTTCTCAGTTAAACCAGGTCCCTCTCTTCTCAGTTAAACCAGGTCCCTCTCTTCTCAGTTAAACCAGGTCTCCCTCTCTTCTCAGTTAAACCAGGTCTCCCTCTCTTCTCAGTTAAACCAGGTCTCCCTCTCTTCTCAGTTAAACCAGGTCTCTCTCTTCCCAGTTAAACCAGGTCTCCCTTTCTTCTCAGTTAAACCAGGTCTCTCTCTTCCCAGTTAAACCAGTTATCTCTTCTCAGTTAAACCTGGTCTCTCTCTTCTCAGTTAAACCAGGTCCCTCTCTTCTCAGTTAAACCAGGTCCCTCTCTTCTCAGTTAAACCAGGTCCCTCTCTTCTCAGTTAAACCTGGTCTCTCTCTTCTCAGTTATATCAGGTCTCTCTCTCTCTTAGCGACACCTGGTCCCTCTCTGCTCTGCTTTCAATGAGTAAGTGGAAATCCAATAGAAGTGGTTTAAAAATTAAAGTATGGCACAGAAGCAGCTAACTAGATTACAGTCATTTCCTGTGGGAAACAGTCTGCTTGGGGGGGCTCTTGTTGCAAAATAGCAGAACAGAAATATGTGGGTATGAAGGCTGTAGATATAAATATCAGGTTGTACTTTATAAATGGGGACAAAAACTTCTCTGTGAGAAATTTTTCCTCTCCCCAATATAGGGTTATAGTTAGGGCTGGGCATTAGGAGTTTAGGTTTATGGTTATTGTTAGGTTGAGGTTAGGTTTAGGTTTTTGGGGTTCTTTTTTGGTCAGGGTTAGGTGTTTGGGGTTAATGTTATTTTGAGCTTAGGTTTAGTGAGAATAAGATTTTTTTTTACATCAACATACATTTTATCCATTTAGATAGCTTACTCACGTGTGTGTGTGTGTGTTCTATGAAACTGCAGTACAGTACCAGTTGTAGCTAGACAGACAATACATCGTACTGGTGAAGCCATTCAACAGACCCAGAGACACCTATCTCTCTCCGTCCCATCACCCGAAAGCTTACGATGGTTATTCCATTAACATCAGAGCATATTCACGCGTGCCCACGGATATTCCGCACACAGCACATTTTACAGACACCAAAAGATCCCATGGAGTAAAACGAGCGCATTGTCAACGTCTTACATTTCCACCGTTGTGAATTTCAATAACACGGCATGCCTTCACCAACTGTTGTCGGGCTCCCCGGTGGTTGTTCATTCGTTTCTGGCCGAACAATTCCCATCACACATCATAGAGATCCATAGTGTAGCCTAATGCTACACCGCCTAGCCCCCTGTAATACAATGTAATCTGGCATTACATTAGACCTTTAATCCCCTTGGAGATGAATCAGAAGAGGAATGTCATGTTGCTTGGCTCTGTGATACACACGGTTACGGCTGTGAGGAGGAAGTGGACAGGATATGACCCGTGTGGTGATACGCTTCTCCTTGACACACGTTTTGGTATTTTAGACTATAGGCTATATTTACAAGGCTATATTTTAGCACTTGGATTTTAAATGATAATATGAGTGCAGGGTATAATTGTAGACAGTCAGCATTCATTTGTGAGGAGTTTATCCATTTAGAAATGATTTTGTACATATCACAAGTATTTGCTCAATTTGCTTAATAGAGATTTCTCACCAGGCAGGTGTGTCAGTGTGTAGCATTGGTGCATGCAAAAGATTCTAGGTTTAGAGTCTGTTGCTGGTGTTAGAAGGAGTGTCAACGTCAATGCAAGTCAAACTGGCCATGACAAGGCACATTAATCAGAATAAAGCAATCGGAGACATAGACAAAACCTGGCTGGCCTAAAATCAATCATCATTATGTAGAAGGAAGCACTGGTAACATCTACAATGGCATTTGGTTGAGGTATCAAATCTGAACTCTACACAAAATGCCTCTAAACTCTCAACCAAACGCCTCTGAAGTCTAAAACACAAGCCTCTGAAGTCTCAACCAAACGTCTTTGAACTCAACTAAATGTCTCCAAATTCATGCAACGGGGGTTTCCTCAAACACGTTGCCATAGCTACCAAAACGTTTCTCACGGCCAAAAGGCATACAGTTCTTGGTCAGTCATCTGATCTGAATTCAACTGAGAACTGCTTTGACATCCTGAAGGATTTTCCAAACACATTATTGTCCTGGCATGTTAACCATTCTACCCTGGTATTTACCAGCCCAGTGCCCCCAACATTATTACTAATTTCCTCACAACAACCTCAAAGTGAGGTCCATCTAAACCCATTAACAAATCTTCCTTGATCCTTCCAAGTCACTCAGACCGAAGTATCCACAACCACATGGGAAGAGGCTGTCAGGCCTATCTTCCCATGAGGGGCGGTTGCCTAGATTTCCAGATGGAGTGACATCTAACGAAAAGAAAAGTTGTCTCCTGTTTTCTCAAACACAGAGGTGAGAAACAGATGTACGATGACAACTTAAACCCTCATGGAATACTGTAGCCGCTAGCTTTCACAGCGTCGGTCCCCAGGGTGCTGACAGGGATAAATATTATTGTATTCTCCTTCGTTTAATGAAAGGAACCAGACAGCTCTGCCTAATGGCTCTCACATACCTGAAACCGCACGGTCGGGAAATATACAGCTGCAGCTGTTTAGCTACACAATCAAAGTAATGGCAATGAGAGGACTACAACAACAAAAACAACAGAAACAATGGTTCTCCAGGAGTCTCCGACACCCTCAAGCTACTTTAAGAAAGAAACGTGTAGATCCAAAAGAGCTACTTATAGAAAACGTGGCAAGCTACTCAGATTTTTGTTGTTGCTTTCAAACAGGCACAGTCCTCTCTTCTGATAATAAACCCATCTAAGGGGGGCCTTCTGTTTCAGTTTAAACGTTCCGAGTTGAAGATGTTTCTGCAGGAGAGGAATTGACTACCATCAGGCGAACCTACCTCGTAGCTGGTAAGAAGGTTTTGTTACATTATTATTATCCACAAAACAGCGGATCCTCAACACAAGTTTATCACTCGCAACGGGCTATGGAATGATCAAAAGCTGACACCACGTCGACAGATGGGGAAAACATATCAGAAATGAATTGCCATATACTGTGTTAGCTATGCTTTCAAGCCAGTGATGGCTGAACCTTGTCAATGTTGCGATGATTAGCGAGTACCTGCAAGCGTGCAGTGTCTATTACTTGTCAGATTTGTCGATGGCAGTTTGCACTGCAGCACATAGTACAGCACACACCTTTGGAACAGTTTGCACTGAAGCACATAGTACAGCACACACCTTTGGAACTGTTTGCACTGAAGCACATAGTACAGCACACACCTTTGGAACAGTTTCGCAAGATACTTGCAAAGGGGCTGCGAGCTACCGGTAGCTTGTGACAAACCCCGTGTTTGACTCCAGTTCTGGACAGTTGGTCTTTCTGTATGTGTTTCTTTGTTGGTCTAAGGATCTGACAGATCTCCAATGTGCTGTTTTAGCCTCTTGCAATGCCAGGTCAGTCATTTTAAAACAGACAGATGTGCAGTATAACAACCACGACTACAGAATCACCAGCGGTTAGAAACAACGGGGTCCCTCACCCGCCACAGAGTTGGGGCGCAGCATCACCAGAGACGAAGTGCTATGTGTGTGACGTTGAGGGAGGGGCCTCTTGGATAGAGGCGGAGTTCTGGGATCCCCTAGAACGGTGACGTCAGATCTGGGTGGGACTTCGCTGGGTATTTGCAGGTCGTTTTTCGCACAGGTGTTATCTCCTTGACCGCCGTGTCCACCGGAACTCCTATCGTTACTCCGGTCCAGAGTGGAGCCGCCACGGTCCTCGTTCTCAGAGGAGCTAGTGATGGTTGCTGAGGATTGGAGGAGGAGGACTGGTGTCAGGTGACCACAAACTACAAACAGAAACCACAGCTGACTCCTTCGAGGCATGATCAGGTGTAGGAGTATTTTTCATCCAAGATAAGACCTTGGTTTCAGATTACTTCACTTCTCCAGTCTAGTTAGTTATTGATTGTTGCACTGCAATGAGCTCAATCAATAACATGTACCTTGCAAAGTCCTTTTCAATTTTTTCTAAAATGCTCACATAAATTGCTCACCCAGGCTATCACACCAAATAGTAACCAATAAAATGTTGAAGTACACTGAGAAAAAAACTACCTAGAAAGGTAGGAACCTAGGAAGAAATCTGGAGAGGAACCAGACTGTACAGAGCACATCAATCCAATCGATATTAGATCATCTTTAGTTATGCATTGAAGTCCTCACAATTAAACAATCGTACCGTAGGCCAACACCCCCCCGACCTTCCGTATTTACCTATAAATATCAGCTCTATTTAGGGAGAAGGGTGTCCTATTCTAGGTAGACCAGCGCCAAACAAAGACAGCAATGTCCTAGTTTTGATAGGAATGAAGTGAAGCCTAAAGTGGAACATGCATAAAGAGACAGAGAGTTGGGGCCGCTAGATCATAAGAACTCTAAGCAAAATGAAACAACTACCCCCTCTCCCCATTGCTCCAACCAGACAAACTCAAGATAGATCGTGGGGTGGGGGGGGGGGGGTGGTGGTGTTGGTGGTGGCGGTTCACTGAGCTCTCACAGCCGTGGGCCCAAGTCCATATTTGTCCGAAAATCCGCTAAGGAGAAAAAGAGAGAGCGGGCGGAAATGGAATCGATCCGGCAAACCGCGGACGGGGGGGGACGCGTACGAGGAGACGCACACCTATGATTCCACTATCCTGGCTCTCGAGGGTGGAGCTGGGGCTGCGGCAGGAGCTGGGGCACAGCAGGCTCCCTCCCGGGCTGGGACCGGTGCGCCTGGGGCTGGGGAAACCGGGAGGACCCCCGGCGCTGCTACCGCCCAGGGTGGAGCCGGGACTGTCGGAGCAGGGGGACGAGGTGCTGCACGTCAGGGTGGAGCAGGGGCTCGCCGCCAGGCCATAGACGTTGCACTTGCGGGGTGGACGGACGGAGGGTGGGGGGGGGAGAGAAAGGTGGAGAAAGATGGAGGGGGAGAGTGCGAGAGGGAGTGGCCACATGTGGGGGAGTAGGGAAGGAAAAGTCATGAAGAGGAGAGAAGAGGAGAGAAGAGGAGAGAAGAGGAGAGAAGAGGAGAGAAGCGTTGATGACGATAAAGGACGCAAAGAGAATAAAGAGAAAAAGTAGTTTTGTTTAGACATCCATCTGTGAACATGTATCACCAGAGGGTCACATCCAGCTGCCCCCTTCCAGACCTCCCCATGTAAATGTATGTAGGTCAAGAGAAGTGTGTGTTTGTGTGTGTTACAGGATGATGTTACGCCCCCTTCCAGATATCTTCATCTTCCTTCACAGGTCTCCAACTGTGTCCTGACCTGGTATTTCCTAGATTGTATCTCGGGTCACCCCAGCAGAAGCCAGCATTTTTACAGCGTTAGACCTTCCATTGGACAAGAGAAGTCAACCCAGTAGTATTCCCACCTCCCCAACCCTTCATTCATCTTAATCAGGAGGACACAGCCCACTGCCTACAGCCAGCACATTGTCTCCCTAAAACTGGCTCAATCTGGAACTCCTGTAGATCAGGTAGGGGAACGGGGGTGAGGAAGTGGAGCAATGCTCGAACGGTAGAATGATGTAGGACTGTGTATACAGACATTGGACAGGGTATAGGACAGTGTATACAGACAGTGGCATGATGTAGGACCGTGTATACAGACAGTGGCATGATGTAGGATGGTGTATACAGACAGTGGCATGATGTAGGACCGTGTATACAGACAGTGGCATGATATAGGACTGTGTATACAGACAGTAGCATGATGTAGGACCGTGTATACACACAGTGAAATGATATAGGAGAGTATACAAATGGTATAATGATGTAGGACCGTGTATACAGACAGTGGAGTGATATAGGACAGTGTATACACAGTAAAAGGATGCAGGACAGTGTATACAGACAGTAGAATGATGTAGGTATGAAAACTCTGCTACATTATTTTCTTTTAAATACAAATTGAACCTCAAAAGTATAGTTTCTAAAATGTCCACACATAACATTTTAAATAATAGTATACATACAAAACATCTAATAGAAATCAAAGGACCCACAGAAAACTCTACACGTCAAACATCAAGAACAAAGAAACAAAAAAATACAAAATAATAATTTCACTTTCACTTTGCCACACAAGCATCCTTTTCGATATTTCTACCCGTCCTCAAGCCTGTGGTTTGTTTTCCCCTCAGACACCGGCTACGGAGAGAAATACTAACATACCTTCTTTTCCTTCCGGTCCTCCATCAGGGCGCTAGGCGAGGCAGGGGTCCCTTCTCCCAGTAGGAAGCCCAGCCTGGTCATCAGTTCCTGGGTTGAGAAGGAGGAGGAGCTGGGCGGGAGCTCCGAGTGCAGCTCTGGAGGACAAGCGGAGGGAGATGGCCGACAACCGAGTGAATCGCTGTGAGCAGCACGACCACACACACACACACACACACACACAGGCAGTTCTATAGACTGGCCCAGTTTCACTCGGTCCAACTCAGTTCTGCCAACCCGGCTGCATCAGCTGCGCGGAGGATAATGTGTACCGTGTCCATGAAGGAGAGGATAATGTATGCGCCCACAGGTCAGCACCAGTCGGTCTCATTACCCATGCCGAGGCTGTGGCATTCTCGGTCCCTGGCTGCACGACTGAGGGAGCTGTGTGTGTGTGTGTGTGTGTGTGTGCTCCCAGTTGGTTTGGGAGACGACCGTAGAATCTCAATGAGCTCAGCTCAGCGCTGGCCTCCAGGAGAGGGCTTGGCGCCTCTGTAACGCCTCCACCGCTCCGAAGCAAGCAGCCTCGCCCGCGCAGACCGGGCTGAGACGAGCACTACGCCGTGTCCACACATCAGAGAGACGGGCCTGACGCCACGACCCCCAACTCATCAGCGCCCCCGGAGAGACCCAGGCGTATGGGGGCGTTCCACATGGCTCCGCTACACCGAAGAGTTGTCGGCGTTTGATCGGCTGAAATCTAAAGGCCCGGTTTCTGATAGCGAGGGAAGGTTAGGGAGAAGGCTGATACACAGCTTGTTAGTCTTGATTCTGAACCCTTCTGGGCTTAGACACCATCTCCTCCTCCATCTCTCCACCAACTCATCCTGGCCACACCCCACACAAACAGAGGAGACGGAAAGAAAGACAGAGACAGATTGACAGTGCTCTGTAACACAGGGGACTGGAATGTCTGCCAGGAATCTGTCTTTCCGGAGATACTGGATCCAAATCTGCCAGGAATCTGTCTTTCCGGAGATACTGGATCCAATCTGCCAGGAATCTGTCTTTCCGGAGATACTGGATCCAAATCTGCCAGGAATCTGTCTTTCCGGAGATACTGGATCCAATCTGCCTGGGATCTGTCTTTCCGGAGATACTGGATCCAAATCTGCCAGGAATCTGTCTTTCGGGAGATACTAGATCCAATCTGCCTGGGATCTGTCTTTCCGGAGATACTGGATCCAAATCTGCCAGGAATCTGTCTTTCGGGAGATACTAGATCCAATCTGCCTGGGATCTGTCTTTCTGGGGAGATATTGGATCCATCCTGCCAGCAATATATCTTTCTAAAGATACTGGATCCAATCTGCCAGAGATCTGTCTATCAGGAGACACTGGCTCAAATCTGCCAGGGATCTGTCTCTATGGAGATACTGGATCCAGTCTGCCAGGAATCTGTCTTTCTGAAGATACTGGATTCAATCAACATCGGGTTATAAATAATAATAAAAAAGGATATTTGCACTTTACTGAATTGGTTGTTTGAACTTGAAAAACAATTTTCCAGAGATAAACACCACAGACCTACATCTCATGCTGAAAGCTTCTCCAGTGATTAAATAAATCTAACCACCCTGTCTGTGAACCACAGCTCACTCTCACAGGCTAAAATACATTTCAAAAGCTGACGGAGGAGAACAGAGAAAGCAGGTGAGCAGCCTAATGCATGGCTGGAGATGTCCGGGGGTGGAGGTAAAATGGAGAAAGCACTCTGACATGAACGTCGCATCATGCTCTGAACTCTGTGTTTGATATGATATGATATTGTTATAAACAAACATTTGCCCAAACTATGTTTTGGGGTTTGGTTTCCCACTGGGTTGTGCCATATTCACAGAAGAAAATGTGGGTTCCTTATGGGCTCTTCGGGAAGGGTGTCTGTTCTTTGTAAAACCATACTGACTCAAATAACCCGTTGAGCACTTTAATGGTTCTTTGCTGTTCCTTTAGTGATAGTTCTAATGTAGGAGAGGAAGCTACTCACGATATATCGGTGTGTGGTTTTCTCACAACTCTTTGTGGGAACTGTGAGTGAGTGTCATTGGAGTTTATAGAGGGGCCAAATGTTATTCAATCTAAACCCAGCACACTTCGAGGCACTTCAGTAAAAACAGAGATGTACAAAAACACAATTCATCATTCGTCATTCTGATTTGACAGGAATGTTGTGTGGCTGGATTTTGTGGCTTGATTTTATTATAAAGTAAAAGTCACTAGCAAACACTACAATGAGAACACATATTTTTTTGCGCTACTTTACTGTTGCTGTTACTAGAGCTAAAGTCTAACTGGGCAACAAAAATCAGTTTTAAAACATACCAACAATTTCTTACTTGGTCATTCTTTCTTTTAAATGCACAGATTTTGAGAAATGTATATTGATATGATAGATAATGATATTAATATTGGATATTTAGTTTGGCATTGTGAACAAAATAAGTGAGTAATTTAACTTGTTTTAAAGGATTTAGGAAATACAGTTCTGTTATTCTTGCAACTAAAGAGGGTGTTGCTCAAACCTTGTCCCTGCATATTTTTCGAGGGGTAACATATCTGACCAATAATTGCATAGAAGAGTAAAAAAACTGCATTATTATTACTACATTAAACAGACAGATCCCAGCAGCAAAAAACGGAGCACATAATTTCAAACATTCATCACACATTCACTGCAAAGTATCCCTTTGTAACAACTGGAAGCATTTTAGCCTGAAAAAATACATCCTGGTGGGATTGTCCATTTTAAAAAGTCCTCAATAAAAGACCTATATAGGACTTTGCAATTAACCAAAAACGTATGTTAAACCTTTTATTTTGGGCTGGATTTGTAATGGCTTTTTTTTTTATATACGTGTAGAATCAAAACTCAGTTAGTCATAAATTTGAAATTCCAGAAGGTTGATAGCGAGATGCTTTGCACAATTTGGCAACGGCACACAATTTTTGGGGTCCCTTTTTGGCTCACTGCCTGATTGGGGATACCGTAATGATCTCCGATCTCCATCAGGGTCTTTCTACTGGTGGAACGATGTAATCACTGTCGTAAAAGCTATTTCAAGTAATTAAGCTACCACTATGTCATTGAACTAGAAGGTAATGCAGAAAATAAATGAAGACTTCCACCATGAACAGAGAGCGAGGGACACAACATGTCAGGCGTGATCATCCATTGATCTCCAGTACCCAACTGACTTCTCACAAAAGACTCCATAATGAATCCATGCATTCGGATCCAGCCTCCAGGGTGTGTCAAACCACAACACATCTGAAACATCTAAAGCAGAAGGCTGATCTTGCATGCATGTACCCATAGATCCCCGTTCATATCAATCCAACTCTCTGAACCCTCGCGGGACCTCTTGTCACATTCCAAGAAGGCTCGTTCCAGAAGGGGCTGTGACAATGGCGATGCCGAGCAAATGGACCAGCATTGCCGTAGCCGCTGGATATTCACGGCAGAGGGAGAGGGGAGGTGCCTGGCAAGGAGAGGGCGGGAGGAGGCTGAAGACAGCCTGTGACGCCTTAGGGTTTAGCTTCCAGCCTCTCCAGCCTCTCAACACAGACAGCTGTGCAAGAGCCCGGAGGCATTCAAACTCGTCCTCATTGTTACTTAAGCCGGGCATGGAAATGCCCAAACGCCATGCATGTAAGCATTCACACACAGACACACACACACACACACTACTAAGAAAACTCTAAAACCACGGCAACATGTGTTGGATGCAAATCAGCGTGGACCCCGATAACCTGTTGACTTTAACCTACGCAGAGATGTTTCCTCCCCACTGTAGGGGGAGTCGAACCCTGTCACACCCGCACCCCTCACGGGAAGCTCTCCGAGCAGACACACCCGACGCACTCACGCACCAACACTCACCCCTCTGAGAAGCCTGCCTGTTGTTCAGAGAGAAGACGAAGGCATCGCCGGGAAACGAAGGACTCTCTGCATACTCCTGCTTCCTGTAGAGACCTTCGGTAAGAGCCACAGAGAAGGAGTGTGATGTGGAGGGGAACAAGGCAGGGAGGAGAAAGCGAGAGAGTGAGCGTGAGAGAGAAGCACAGACGGGGGGGAGTGAGAGAGAGAAATAGAGGGAGAAAAATGAAGACTGATTAAAGTCTTCCAGATGGGATTTGCAGTGGGTAAAAATTGAATTTCTCCCACGAGTTGGATGAACCAGCATAAGCCCAGATACACGCGGTGTGATATAAACTCTGATGAAATCGGTTCTAAATCGGCAACATGCTTGTCTGTGTGTGTCTTGCTGTGTGGGTTTAGGTACAAGTTCACACTAATAGCGCAGAGCTACAGCTTGTAGCACACCGCCACCTAGTGTTCCTCAGATAGAATACCACAGACACGATAGAGAACGAATGTTTTGAGTGAGGAAAAGAAGGGTACGATTTCCAGTAGCCTCTTACATCAATTTTTTTATGGAAAGAAAAAGGTGCAGTGGTCTTTTACTTTTTTCCAGAGCTGTATATATTACAGACGCCACTGCATGGTGAAACAGTAATAACAATAATAATATCTTTAAATGAATGGAGTTATTTAAGTGCTAGTAGGTTTAATAAAACTTCTTGAGTCTCTGGAGATACTGTGAGCTGTTGTTATTGACATACGGTATGTTGGACAAGAAGATTTGGATGATAATCTCCAATATCTCCCGGGGGAAATAAAGAGCTGGCTGTGTAATTAGCCTTGAATCAATCAATAGGCATTCGCCGACAGTGATATAAACCCACTGGGACGAGAAACTATGCAGAGCAATCACAACCAAATCTCCACAAAGGGTACCCAATGGCCTCTTAAAGCCAAGCGGCCTACTGAATCGAACGTTATGATCAAGGTGATCGGGAGAAGAACTCGTCGCTAGGCTAGCAACGGGAGGAGTCAGAGAACATTTTCGAGGTATGTCCGCTCCGCTGTGTACCTGTGTCAATGTCTGTGTGTGTGAGAGTGTGTGTCTGTCAATGCCTGTGTGTGTCAATGCGTTTCACAGGACAACAGCTGCTCCAGTACCTGGGGACTTGGCGCTCGTGCGTGAGGTTATAAAGGACTGGCGAGGGACCAGGGGGGAGGAGGGCAAGGAGATGGACTCCCCTTTGGCAAGCTTTCCCCTTGGCCTCTCCTGGAGGTGGTGGGCATGGCCAGGCTCCTGGTAGTGGGTCACCCAGGAACGATTTCCCCTTCTCTGGATACTGTGGGTTGGGTAGTCTGCCACAACTGCTGGGGAGGAAAGGTCCATAGAGTGGGAGAGGAGAGGTCCATAGAGTAGGAGAGGAGAGGTCCACAGAGTGGGAGGAGAGGTCCACAGAGTGGGAGGAGAGGTCCACAGAGTGGGAGAGGAGAGGTCCATAGAGTGGGAGAGAAGAGGTCCACAGAGTGGGAGAGGAGAGGTCCACAGAGTGGGAGGAGAGGTCCACAGAGTGGGAGGAGAGGTCCACAGAGTGGGAGAGGAGAGGTCCATAGAGTGGGAGAGGAGAGGTCCATAGAGTGGGGGAGGAGAGGTCCATAGAGTGGGGGAGGTGAGAACCACAGAGTGGGAGACAAGAGGTCCACAGAGTGGGGGAGGTGAGGTCCATAGAGTGGGAGAGGTGAGGTCCATAGAGTGGGAGAGGAGAGGTCCATAGAGTGGGAGAGGAATGAAATCAAAGCTAAAGACAGAGGATGAATGCTTGAAGGAAAGAAATTTAATCAGTAGTAAGGCCCTAGAAAAAAGGGCAAAATCTGGAAACTTAAACCGAATCTTAAACCGGATAGAAAGGACCTCTTATTGGCCCAGGTATTTAAAGAAGGGGTGTTCCACTTTTGCATTCTCCTCCCTCTGCCAAATTGAAACAGCGCACAGTTGACCTCAATGGCATCCATGTGCATAGCAGTTAATGGCCCACTGGATGCATAGAGTAATCACACCATAGTTAAGTCCTGTAACAACATCACATTAGAGCAATCCATTGAAATGTAGGATGGTTTACGCATTAACATCTGTCAGGTGAAAAACAGGATTAAGATGGAAAAGCTACACCAAACAAGATCATTATAGGAAACATCATCAGCAAGGATGCTGGGCTTATATGTATAATGTACATGTTATGGGCTAGATAGGCAGGGATTTGTTACAACGTATACATATTAAGTACATATTATGGGTTAGGTAGGCTGGGAGATGTTACAACTTATTCATATAATGTACATGCTATGGGTCAAGTAGTCAGGGAGTTGTTACAACTTGATCATAAGTAGTTTAAAACTTTGTACCTCCAATGATGATACAAAGTTTTCCATGTTCCATCCCTGATTCCTCTGAGCAAGCCTCCGAGCCCCACACACACACACACACACACACACACACACACCGGCCTTATGGGAAACATATGCTGATCATCATTTAGTCAGGGAACAACATGCTCTCTCAAGGCTTTTAACACAATCGTTTCACAGGATGCACGGTGTTCCCACAGATCTAGGCAACTAGACTTAACAGTGGGGTGAATGGAGGCGGCACATAACTCAGATAAATTACTTGTCTGATTGTCTGAACACTGAAAATGTACCACGACTAAGCCTGAAAATACATGGCATTTACTAATAACAATGCCTTCATACACCGATTGCATGATGACATAATGTCTCTTGTTTTAATCACAGGGATATTTGTGAAAACAATATCCAGGTTAAATATGTTTTAACCTCAGAAGAGGCAAAATGAATACAACTCCTAGCCCACGCATAGCTAGGTTCTGGCCTAAACTCTTCCATGTTGCTCGGGAACTCAGGTTTGGCGTGCTACGTTTCCACCATTTGGACTTGGTATTTCAGAAGCCAAATGCCCGGTGGCACAGAAGCTGTAACATGCCGTTAAAAAAAAAAGACTGACACACTTCTCAGAGTTTAAGATGGCCAACATTTGCTGCAATAAATATTTGATGTGCAATGTGCTATCATTGTACCCGCAACGTACACAGTGTGGGTTCCAATTTCTCCAATCAGGTTCTGAGACGCAAAACACGACTGCTTGTTGTGACCTCACAGGATGGATCTAGCTTGTGGCGGCATGACGACTGGAACGAGGCACCATGAAGCCAGACCAAAGATGGAAACACACAGGGCCCAGCATCGATCTGAATAATGGATAATAGCCTACCAAAATAGAGGTATTACTAAAATTACGTAGTTCTAGAGATTAAAGTGGTGGTACTATACGTTGTGCTTAAGAACAGCTCTTGGCCATATACCACACCCCCTCGTGCCTTGTTGGTAAAAATATACAGTTACTGTATATATAACTGCTATGGTGATATCACTATAAATTATATACATGTATGCTATAGATCATGAATCAAAAGATCATCTTTTCTGGGTCAGGGCTGTTATGGTTTAACCCACTCTAACTTCTCATGACACACTTTAGACCTGACAGGAACGTACAGCACTGGGACACAGCATTCTAACCTTAATTAGGCTAATTGAAATGGCGCTATGCTCAAATCACCCGGGGACAAAAAATTCAGAGCAGCAAAATAGCTACTGTCTTCAAATAGGGCGAGTCCAAACGTTGAGGCTCGTTTTCACTTCGCCGGAGACTCCGCCCGATCACTCCTCATCTAGACAACCCCGTGATGGGGCAGAATTCCACAATCAACCCCATAGTTCCCAGAACCAGAAATCAGTAGGCGAGAACTTGCTGCCCCTGCCTTTTTCAAATGGCATTTCTTGACACCATTGGAGTCAATAGAATGGTCCCTTGCGTCTACTAGTGATCTGCCACTATCAGTAACGGACGCGGTGGTGCTAGCTTGTTTTCTTTCTCACCTTTTTTAACTTGATCTCTCCGACTCCTCTTCTCTTCTTTCCTACTCCACCCAAATACTGCTCGGAACATGGTAAACCGATTTCGGGAATTCTGTGGAAAATTGACAGTAGACACATTACTGCAAACATGATGTTAAGACATTAACATGGACACACATTCCAAGAAAAGAAAACCCATTCATAGGAAGATACTATTTACGGTGAGTTATAACATTTCCTTATCGGAAAAAGGTCTAGGAGCCAAACATGAACCAGCAATGTGAAAAATACCAGTATAAATAGATGGACCCATGCGTGTGAACGAGAATAGGATTTCATCTTAACAAAGGTGTCGGCAGCAAATTATAACTGACATGTTAAAATCCGTAGAAATTCCTATGCGAGATAACGGTAAAAATCGTATTTGCTATGACCTAAAAACTTAACGTACCCCGAAGTTGTCTCTGAAAACATAGCATGTTAAAGTACAAACTAGCAATATATAACATACCTGGTATATAGAGAAGTCAAGTTTAGTTGGTTGACGTTTCTTCAAAACAACGCTCGTCCCTCCAAAGCTCTTGCAATGTTCACGCCGAGAGCGAAGCTGTGATCCATCCTTCTCAAAGTTGGTATTGCTGATAAAAGGCTATAATCACGCGCTCTCTGTAAAAGGGTGGACGCGCCCTCTTCGAAGTGAAAAATGTTTGGATGACACAAATCATCACAGGGTCCATCTGCAACCCCCCCCCCCCCGCTTATTGAATAAACATTTAACGACGTCAGAATCTTTCTTAGTGTTGACGTCCTTTTAATCTTCATATATTTCGGTCTGGCACGTGGCACATCTCCACCAGTGTTGGACAACATACAACAAAGCGCTTTAGGGAAATCACAAAAAAAGAACCAATAAATAAATAATGTCAAAAAAGAAAACACTAGACACACACCATATCATACACACGGTTTACACGTTGAGTACAGCAATGTTCTGTAACAAGACAGTGTCACATTTTAGATTTTTCTGTACAAATACTATTTGACATTTCACAGTTATGACTTTATGATATATATTTGGCCAACATACAAATTATATTTACTCAAAATACAAATCGATAGGATTTTTCATCTGGTTATAGTTGATTCACCAGTAATCCTAGTAAAGTCTCACATACTATTTATATTTAGGTAGTCTATTCCCAAAATATACATTTATCAGGCCCATTTAGAGATATTTGATGCAATAAATATTTTCTTAATTTGTATATTGAGTAAACTCTCTTTATTGTTTATTTTCACGCAACACTTCTTCCACTTTCTCCATTCTTTACATTTTCAAACAACATTTGAGGATCCTGGCCTCGCATCCAGTCAACATCTTTAAATCAAAAAGAACCTTCTGGCTGTGGAGAGAAGAACAAAATCTGCTATAGTAGAACCCCTTCTTTGGCTGACATTACACCACTCCAGAAAACACCAAGGTATTGCCCACAGTACAGTACACATACCGCACCCCAAACAAACACACACAGACACACAAACATTAGTGTTCTTAGTGTTCCAAGCCTCTCCCTCTCTTACACACACACACACACACACACCATCTTCCCGAACACACCCGCTTAAAGAACACCCCCTCCTCCAAATGGACATATGGATCTTAAAGTGATGTTTCTGTCCACAGATTCTTCCCCCCTAAACCCAAGAGTCGGGGGATCCAGTGTACTGGTTGGCCCTCTGAGAAGGCCTCCTGGTGGTAGAGTAGAAGTCCACGTAGTTAGTGGCGTTGGATTTGAGTCTGTTAGATTGGGCCGTGCTGTATCTCTCTGTTGAGGTCCCGTCGCCTGAATCGTCCAGATAAGGCCCGGGTTCCTCGTCTCCGTAGCCTTGCGGCGATGATAGGTACATTCTGTAGGTGTTGTAAGTCTTTGTTTCCGGCTCATCGGCATAGAACACATCTCCATGCTGCAAAAAAACGGTATTATGAGAATTATGGCAAATAGGATGAATTGAACTTCATTGTATTAGATCATCATATGACAGGTTCTGCGGTATTTTGTGGTTTTTCCACACAATCTTGTTTTTTGTTCCTTACCTGGGATCTGGGATAGTCCTCCCTTGTAGGGGAGGAGTAGGACCCGATGAAATATGGTGTTTGCTTTTCTGACCCTAAAAGTAAAAATACAAAATCGCATACAAATATTTAAAGAGGTAATCAAATTACGCACGATAAACGTAAGAAGACGTTGAAGGCCAATGAAAATAAACCCAGCAAGAACCGCAAGATGACATAATCGAGGCTTACCTGTGTACTGATTTTGATGTAAACTGTTGTCTCCATAATAGGTATCGAGTTGCATAGATGACTGAGCCCTCTGGTAATTAGAGCTGTGTCTTCTGAACCCCAACATGGCAGGAGAGGAAGTTGCACTGCCACCTGGGAAGACGTGACCATGTTTCATTCAAATAATCGATTTGATCGTATTTGATAGTCTTTTTTAACATCAACGGCTTCACAGCGACCCTCTCCATGACATAAAGCGCACGTCAAAGAACAGGGCCATGGAATAACTCGAGGGGAAGAAACCTTAAGAGGAACCACACTTAGAACGGATGGGCCCTTGTGGTGTCTGTTGATTTAAAATGCTGTCGGAGTGCTCTCACCTGATTGGCGCAGCACAGGGGACAGCTGTAAGGTACTGGAGGGCAGGGTGGGTTGAGACCGGTACCGGTCTCTCTCCAGAGTGGACACCGGGGTGATGAAGTGTCCATGGTGCCACCCATCCTACAACACAGACACCACCACCAACACCGGGATGCTTTACTTGTTTCGTTGCTGAAGAGATCAGTTTCCGATTTCGCCACGGTAACGGAGCGTTGTCTCGACCCTTTACGTTTACCCCACCAAACCCTCTCACTTCCGCGGGGGGGGAAGGAGGGGGGGGGGCTCACCTGCTTGTAAAAGGTGCGCAGGTCCTTATACTGCCACAGCGTGTTGAGAACCTGCGCCGCGGTCTTCACCACCTTGGTGGAGTAGCCCTTCCCTCGGCCCTGGCTGATGTCCACCAGCTTCTCGATGCCGCCGGTGTCTGCCAGGGCCTTGGCGTTCTCCATGTTCCTGCTGGTCACCTCGTGGAGGGTGCAGCAGACGGACGCCACGGTCTCGTCGGACAGCAGGGAGGGGCCGCCCCCGGGGAGGCGGTTCACGAGGTCTCGCATCGCATATTTCCCTGTGGTGGGGAGGGCCGTCGGGAGAGAGGAGTGGCGATAGTGTCTCGTTGAGTTTGTTGCTACGACTTAACTACATGATGGGGACAAACGTTTCTCAATACCCAGGTTACAGGAGAAACAAATTCAGGATAAGGTTTGGGTGGTTAGGGTTAGGATTAGGGTTAGGATTAGGGTCAGGGTTAGGATTAGGGTTAGGATTAGGGTTAGAATAAGGGTTAGGATAAGGGTTAAGATTAGTGTTAGGTTAAGTGTTGGGGTTAGGATAAAGATTAAGATTAGTGTTAGGATTAGTGTTAGGTTTATTTTTAGTTTTTAAGGGAAAATAACTTTGGCGTGCCCATTTTGATAGGTAAGTAGACGTGTGTGTGTCTGACCTATAAGCTCCTTGTTCCTGCTGTCCAGGGCCATGTTCCTCAGAGCCGTGGCCACGGAGCAGACCACCCTGTCGTTGTCCATCCTCAGCAGCTCCACCAGGATGGGCAGACCCTTCTCTTTACGCACCGCTGCACGGATGTAGGCCGCAAACTGGGCGCACACACACGGGGATACCGGGAACACACATTAAAGTAGCGGTGTGAGTGGATAGCTGCTTTTACCACTTTATATTTAACCGTCAACACATGGATGTCAGTCGTGTAACTTCTCACTTGTGTATACTGAGTGGCGAGCTACATAACGTGACCTGGACCTTCCAGGTGTATTAGTAAGATGTGACTAAATAGGTAATGTGACCTGTACCTTCCAGGTGTATTAGTCAGATGTGACTAAATAGGTAATGTGACCTGTACCTTCCAGGTGTATTAGTCAGATGTGACTAAATAGGTAATGTGACCTGTACCTTCCAGGTGTATTAGTCAGATGTGACTAAATAGGTAATGGGACCTGTACCTTCCAGGTGTATTAGTCAGATGTGACTAAATAGGTAATGTGACCTGTACCTTCCAGGTGTATTAGTCCGATGTGACTAAATAGGTAATGTGACCTGTACCTTCCAGGTGTATTAGTCAGATGTGACTAAATAGGTAATGTGACCTGTACCTTCCAGGTGTATTAGTCAGATGTGAC
>JACXGK010010115.1:0-18554 GCA_016801125.1 Novumbra hubbsi
ACCTGTTTCCCCATGTCCTGTGAATGCTCTCTTTCCTAATCCCTCACACCTTCGCCCAATTAGCTGGGCATTTAAGCCCCTGTGTGTCTCGTCTCCGCGTCTGTTATTTTCGCTGTTACATGAGTTCACCTATACAGACCAATTCTACGCCGCTTCGGTATTTCGGTCTGGGTTGCTGTCCGTGCCTGTTTTACACACGTTAAATTCTGTAATGTGTTGTCAAAGAAGCAACGGACCAAGATGCAGGAAGCCAATGAACAATGTTTCTTTTAATGGACAACTAAGTTGGTCCACAAACCTAGCGAAGGAGGTAGAAAAATACAAGATTTAACGTGCGTAAGTCCCTTATTGCACCAAACAGCTGTTTTTGGCAAGCCTGCAATGTTCTCAGACACCAGTACCCAACTCCAAACAAACAAACAAACACACCTGTCTAATAACAGACAGATTCAAAGCCAATTGTCCAAATCATTTTGGACCATGTACAAAACATTCTGTTGTTTCTAAATGGTTCATCTGATACTTTGAGCCTCAGTGAAGTGTTGGGCACTGGAGAATGTATATACAGTTTGTTCAAATGTAGTTGACTGTTAGTTGAACATGGTTAAAATGGTCGTTTGTCACTCACAGAATGTAGCAGATGACCCCTATACTCCACATGTCGGTTGGGTAACTAATTGCTTCATAGTTGATCACTTCTGGGGCCACAAATTCTGGGGTTCCAAACAGAACTTTCAATGTTCCAGAGCTTTCTAGGAGCACACAAGGGAAAAAGGGTTTTAAGTATGAAAAACTGGTGTTTCTTTTAAATTCATTAGAATAAGATGGTGCTGAAAAGTGTCTGCTCTTATTCTAAACGGGGTTGGAAAACTATAATAACTTTCCATTTGAAAAAATGTATCTTAGTCAATTCAGAATGGAATACGATAGACATCAGTGAATCTGCCATTTGGGACATTTGGGAAACCTGGGTATTTTTGGAAAGTTAACGAAATTTGGCAACATTAATTCTAAAACGGTTGTGTGTACGTGATGCCAAACATTGTCTTCAGGTTAAATGTGCATTGTGCAGTATTGTGATATGAGGCCTGGTTACCCAGTCTGCGCGCAAGGCCAAAGTCAATGAGTTTGATGGTGCTGCCGGTCTTGTTGACACACATGATGTTCTCAGGTTTGAGGTCCAGATGGACAATGCCCTGCTTGTGGATATAATGAACCCCATCCACAATCTGCAGCATGTATTTAATGACCTCTCTCTCAGTCAGCTCAAAGTCCTCATCGATGATACGTTCAAACAGCTCTCCGCCAGAGATCCTGCAGAGAGACAAAGACGATGGCTGAGATCTTTTAAACACAATACGGCTAAACATGGAGACCTTTACAGGATATCAGAACAGGTCATTCTAGATCATGTGGTTCTCAACTAGTGTGTCACAGCAGATGTCGGAGTACATTTTAATTACATTTTATTATTATCTGTTATCCTCAAGTATGAAACTAAACAATTGATGTAAACATTTGTGGACACATCTGACACATCCAAAATCTCTAATATAATAACTACATTAACGTACTGTCAATATAGCCTACCTATAATCTTTATTCTAAAACAAATTCTAGTTGGAATAACAAAAAAAGAAAATCCCTGTCCTAATTAAGAGGGTGAACTGAGTTAAATGTTCTTGTGTCCGGACACTGTTCAATGACACAATGAAAACGATAGAGGAATTGGTCCATTGTGTTTACATTTCTCAAATACTTGGCAAGAAAACCTTTTCCATGCCTCACCAGATAAACATTTTTCTTGTGAAAAATAATTCTAACCACTGACAATGTAATATCAACAATGGTGAACTACATAGGGAATTAAGTTATATAAATAAATACAAAATTGTAAAGCATGGCTAAAATGAAATATACTCACATCTCTAAAACCATGACGATGTCTGATTTGCCTTCAAATGCATCAATGCACTGGACAAGTTTAGGATGATGGAGGGAGTTCATTATCATAATCTCTTGCCTTACATTATCTTTCTCTTTTACAGAATAGGCTTTGATGAACTTTCCAGCCCAAGTCTTTTTTGTTGCCTTCTCCACAAGTTTAAAAACTTGTCCAAATTTCCCCCTAAAACAAAGGGAGGTTCAAAGATGTTTTGTGGGAAATAACTCAGAGAATATCTTAAATGAAAACCACACACATTAGTCTAACCGCAGCCAGAATTCAGAGTCTAAGTCAAATACTTGCTTCAAATAGATAAACACATTGCCGTCCAACACACTGTCAACATCTTTACAACAAATATACACAGTACGCTACGTTCTGCCAGGGCAGGAACAGGGAGACCTTTGAGGTGCAGGTGTTGTTGACATCTGGGTACTCACGTTCCAAGCCTCTCCTCCACATCATAAAGATCCTTGACCTTCACGTCGGTTCTGACACTGACGTCGCGATAATCTGGCTCTTTATCTGAACAGAAGCACAATATTCTTTTATGCCGTTATCGTTGGCATGACACACTGCAAGTCCATAGCAAAATACCATAAAGAATGTTATAATGGAGAGTAAGTATGTACTTCGTAGAAGGTTCTACCAAGCATATTTTGTCAAGGACCAAATCCCATCTGAACATATATGCTGACTCACACATACCTTCGTCATCCTCAACCTCCTCCTTTTCTGATGGATAAAATTACAAAGTGTGTTGTTAGTCATTAGATAGGATTACTTATTAGTCATCATTAGTTTGACAGGCAGTTACAAGTGAGTGTAATAATATTAGTCACCAAATCAGGTCTAATACACCGTAAAGTCCACTAGGGGGTGCTCACCCTCAACATCCTCCTCCAGCATTGTGACAGGCTCTGACTCTGCACTTGGCTCTCCGACGCCGTATATATTGACGGCTCGCACTCTGAACTTGTACTGACGTTGACCCAGCAGGTTCTGGACATTGTAGGAGGTGCTGTTGCAGGAGACCAGTTCCTTCCACTCCTTGTCCACGGAGTTCCACATCTCTAGGTTGTATGACTGGACCGCGCTGCCCCCATCATAGGTGGGGCCGTACCATGACAGAGTGAGGGTGGAGCGGCGGATGTCTGAGGCGGCGGGAACGCGAGCAGGGGGATCAGGTTTGTCTGGAACACAAGGGGGTTGCCGAGTTACCAGGATGTGTTCAGGGTCAGTGCCTAAGGGCCCAGACGGAACCCTGTTTTCTCTACAATACAGAGTGCTAGGGGCCCTAATGTAATATAATAAGTATATGTAATGTATACTTCACTATTTGAAGTAGTGGTGTATGACAAATATCACTAGGTAATCAGTCACTTATTCAGCTTCAAATCCTTTAAAAAGAAATGCTGCAGCACACACAATTTAAAGAAGCTGTATAAACCAGTGGTACACCACACGTGACTTATTTTAATATTAAATATTTTATCTGAGCATTTAAATGTCACTAAGACTATTTGAAATACCATTAATGACAGTATATTCAAATAAAAATACTTTCAAAAGGAATGACAGTTTTTCACACCATTTACTCAATGATTTTGGGTTCATAGAATTGCACATCCTAAAAGGCAGAATTTCTATTGGCCAACGGAAGGTGTCACTTTGTTACATGTTAATCACTCTTAAAATAAGCAATGGCAGACAGGAGCAAGCAAATTAGTCAGTAATTTCCTGTCTGGTAAAAAATGTCTGTGCGCCATCTAAACTGCAATTAAAATTTTATTCATTATCCCCCCCAATTTGTTTTTACAGCTTTTTTAACAAGGTCAACAAAAACAGAATGTAAAAGAGAGGGCTGATTTCCATGCTTTATTTCTGTAATTCAGCAAACTTCCACAAGGGGAGAGCAATTTAGTAATGTTGTGCTTAGGGATTGTGGGATTAGACAGATGACCACCCAGCACGCTGCCTGAAAAATTTGAAGTTTGTAATTAACCCCCTGATATTGATGGAGGACCGAACAGTTCCAGAAAGGTGGAGAACCCTTCCATTCACTAGTGGCACGCAGCGGTGTTGGGAAGTAAACATGTTCCTGTTTGGTTACAGTGGCTACTTTTTAACCGCCAGGTTCATTCTTCAACACTAGTTTTGCCATATAAAGTAATAGAGGCTCTCCATTAAAGCCGCGGTACAGGATGACTGTATGAGAGGAAAGATTATTTGAGATTGCCACGAAACAGGCAGGCTCAACAGTGGGCGATTCATCTCAAGCACCGTTGGGTGTCAGATGATATGGCCCAGACAGTCAGCTTGTTCCAGCCCACATTATTCGCCCTGCTTTGTTTAGAGGGATGCCATGTTACCCAAGCTGTTACAAACATACCCCCCACTTAATCCTTAGTACCCCCTGTAAAATGCCTAATGAATCCACTCCGAAGACCCCCAGAGCTTGATACCAAAAGCTTTGCCATGGGGGACAAGTCATTGGGGTTGGGGTGACTAACTCCATACATAACCCCTGCACTCCATACACGCGGGCCATGGACACAAACGTAACGCGAGGATTGTATCCTACATCCCCAGCAACTACGTGGTGGGCTGTTATAAGGATCGAACAACCTCCCGGTGTCTCTCACGGTGAGCTATTAACCATCCTCTGGGGATGTAAACGGGTGCGCTTATGCGGATCGGCTTCATAACTCTTTGTTCCCTGACGGCAGCGTATTCTCCTAGTCAGACTGGATACACTCCACTGTGACAGAGGAGGCAAAGGGTCTCGTATTAAACCAACAGCTGGAGAGAAAGCACAACCTTAAAAGGCCATTGGAGATCCCTGCCGCGGCCTGTTAGTGTTAGGATCTGGAGAGCTGGACCAGCCTGAGTGCCTTCCCTTCCTCAATTACATTCCCCAAAGCTACAGGTCTACTCTTCATGTTCTTGGATTGGTATCAGTAGCAGCTTAGGCTTTAAATCAAGGATTATACCGTGTGATATGATCATGTGAAACAGGGAAATACTTCTTCCAGTGTTGCTCTGAATCTCAGCTAAATAGGAGCAAACAACAACGTAAAGTTTCAAAAGTTTCAAAGCGATGACGGATTTATAACAGAAAAACTAAAAGCTAAAATATAAATAGGAGTGCCCTCGTTGCTGAATTTGTCTGATGTAGCTCTCGACCTACTACAGCTAGAATTCAACCCAGCCTTTGGAATGGGAGCGTACCGACAATGGTGAGGTTGAGAGCTGCCTGCCTCAGGCCGTAGTTGTTCCGCAGTTCGAGGGTGTAGCAGCCACAGTGCTCCTGCTGGCTATCAGCAATCGTCAGTTTGCTGCTGGTCTCATTGGTCACAATAGTTAGATCACCTTGAACCTCTTGGATCTGTCGACAAGACGGCACCATGAAAAACACGTGGAAGTTAAAAAGTGTTCAGGTGCGCGATGAGATAGGAAATTAACTTGTATTCAGTCTGCATTACAGATATATCATATTTTCAAATTGGCAAGGAATGCAGACTGGTCCTTACTGGTTTGCGAAACTTGAGCCAGGTGCAGTTAATTGGCTGAGCTCCTCCAAACTTGCAGAGAATTTCCACCTTCTCTCCAGCCAGAATCTTCATGTCATCCGGGAACTGAACAATCTGAGGGGGCATAGCTGGACAACACACACACAAACACCCACACATACACACTTCAGTCAGAAACATCTCTGTATATATACAAGCCTCGGCAGACCACCAGCCCTCTGCGACCCATCTGGCTCTGCCTTCCCACATTGAGGTAATCATTCTGGGAGCTGAGAGGGTGTGACAGCTACCAGACCTTCTGCCCCACCTGTATCATCACCTTGCTAACACCTTAGTGCTCCTCACATTGAACAACAGCTGCTACCCAAGCGCTTGGTTTAGATGGTTTGGCTGACACATCCACACAGTGAGGAAAGGGATCCTCCATTACTGTTAAAGGCCCCCCCCCAGAGTTCCACTGACAGCTTCCGTCAGGGCAGCGGGACACAGCCAGGGTCTGACACCCGACACTAAGATGGCTTGTGAGCCCCGGACCACAAGGGGGTTGAGGGGGCCCCCCCAAATCCCAGTTTGCTTAGGGCCCCCAACGGGCTGGGGCCGGCCCTGATCAGGGTTGTCGAATGGGAGCACAGGTAACGGGTTAATCTACACACCGCTGATAATGCTGTGCTCTTCTCCAGGGCTTTATCATGCTCCCCAAAGCAATATTACATCTCGGATCATTTCAAGTTTGGATCGGGACACTCTCCACAAGACAGGTTCAAAAAATATCCACGCTTGGTTTAACGGTTGTCAGTGCTATTGGTCCTCCTGCAGGTAGGAACGTGAGACCATATATCTGCATCCATGACGCTCGTAGTGTGTTAAAATTGTGCAAGTTCGGCAAGGAAGGTTTGCACTGTAGTTGCAAAATCCGGCAAAGATTAACTCCTGCAGGGTGGGTTTGATTTAATTAAACGCTAGACAATATAATTAAGAAAACAAAACAAAAATGTGAGCATTTTCAGATTGTACGCAAGATGCACACAAGTTGATCAAATATAAATGCAGTGTAAATAATATCTCCCATTCTCACCAGCAGAAGGACCAACCGGACATCTGATTGAAATAATTCATGCTGAATTATTCCACATGAGTCGGGATACTGTCATTCTTTGTCGGG
The DNA here is from genome assembly GCA_016801125.1 of Novumbra hubbsi. Taxonomy (NCBI): domain Eukaryota; kingdom Metazoa; phylum Chordata; class Actinopteri; order Esociformes; family Umbridae; genus Novumbra; species Novumbra hubbsi. The sequence continues at coordinate 6,641 of JACXGK010010115.1, forward strand.
TGTTTATGCAAAGGGTAGTAATGCTGATATCGCATCAGTCTTTTCAAACATAATGAACGGGATAAACATGGTCTCAGGACCAGTACTCTGAGTCTGAAACATTCGGGTTACATTTTTCATGGTGAAAAGTCACAGTATTTCTTACCCTGTTTAGGAGGTGTCTTGGTATTTGGTTTTTTTATTCTTGCCTCACCTGAAAAAAAGAAGACTTGCGTTTTTTAGGAAGTACAATACAACCATGCACCCAATTACGAATTGTGATACAAATCCTGTGCGTGAATCTTCAAGTAGTTATTCAACTGAAATGAACATATTGATCCCAAAAAAAGGGAATCGGCAGATAGTAAGCATGCAGATTTACATAAATAATATTATGAGACAGTATGAAGAACGACAAGATCATGGAGGATTAGCAAAACACATATTTACTCTCATTCTTTACCCCAACATAATCAGTCAAATTAGGCCTGCACTGATTTGATTGGAATCCCTGTTACTAACGGTTACTGTTGACAATCAGGCTGATTGGTCAAAACATGGATACAGATTGCATTTGAGCAGCTCATTTACCACAAGTTGGAAACGCCTGTTCCGTTTGAGAGCCAACCTCTGACAGCGCATATACTGTTGGGAGTACAACACATTAGTAACTTAAAGTCATTGTTTAATACATTCGTCTTTTGTCCTACATCCTTATAGCAAATGATCTATAAAACATTAAGTCAACGTAAACACAAGAACACATTTCCAACATTTGTCCTACTACTTAGTTCCCATGACAGTATGTGGGAAAGACTGTGTGTGATCAGAGAACATGAGGGAGGGTACTATTCTCTTGTCCCTGGAGAAAGAAGGACTACCTCTGTGCTTATGTCCTTTGGTATTTGCCTTTTTTGGTAATGCTAAAAATAGTCCCAAACTGTACCAGGAAATAGCTCTTGGCACTATTTATTTTAACAATTGATTGCTGTCAGGAAACAATGTGCCAGTAAAACTAACTAATGCACAGAGAGGGAAGAACAACACTGAGAATATTAACCAATTACAGTTTAAGCTCATCGCTCTTAAAGTAACTTTTCTTTCACTCTTTTTGTCTGCATGAGAGATTTTCCTCTCCTCCTATCCTCTCACTGGAAAGAGAAACAACCATTTTCCAACACAAAGCTATTTTTACCCACCAAATAATCATGGAGCTAAAATTAAATATTCTAAGTTGATAAAAGTTTAACTCAGCCAAATAAACATGGAATATTCCTTTTTCAGTTTGAGAATACACGTTGTCATTACAAAACAACATTTCAGCAGTGTCGAATGCACGGAAAAGCCAACAAACAAGCTTTAACAACAACACAAACAAATGGCAATGAAAACACCAATTGGCTGTACACTGTGTTAAGATAGGAAACACACAGCCATCTTTGAGAAGTTTTGTTAACAAGTAGGGAACTTGAGAGCTACAACTGCTTCATTGGTCCTGATGGTCCTACGGTTTTCACATGCCACAGGTCAGTTAACTAAACTACTGCTTTCAGCCTTGAAGCACTCTGAGGAAAATCAATAATTAACCAAACCATTGTTTATACAGAGTTGCAATATTGTTGGGCTTTGAGGCTGTGTATCAGCTGGACAATTCAGCCATCTAAAATTCAATTCTTTGGTTTATTCTTAAACATAATTGCAGCAAATAGCGGAAGACATTTGTCAGAGATTGGGAAACGCAACAAATCTTGGGAGGACTGGAAAAGCCTTTTAAGGTAAGAATCTGGTAGCAAATGGAATACACCAGCACCAAATGATACCTTGTGTAGTGTCCCACAGGAACACCTGCACCAGAGGCTCTCAGACCTAGAACAGCATTGTCATTTGGGACAAACATCTCAGTCACCCACAACCCAGTACTGATGTACAGCCCATCAACAACAGGCCTTTATTCAGTGAAGAGTGAAGTAACTTGTAGATGCAAATCTTGGTTCTGTTTTGCATTTTGTCCACTAGGGGGAGGGGAAGTGTATTCTGGATCTATACCAGGGGTCTCCAATCCTGCACCTGGAGAGCTACTGTCCAGGTGGCACACCTGACTTAAAGTATAAGACAGATAATCACTGAATGAGTCTGCATACACATGAGAGAAAACAACCAGGACAGGTTTGGAGACCCCTAATCTAAACACAGAGTAAACAGTAGATCCCCTACCTTGCAAAACACTGCTCTGCATTAACATCTTCATACTTTCAATGAAAATAAACTCAACTATATGTCAGTTAAACAGAAAACCTCTTGCAGACCAGAAGAACATGTAACAGGATTGCCAGCACTTTACAGGACATCAAGGTTAGTAGTTTCTGGTTTATACGCTCCAGTGCAGTGAAATGCAGAAGAGTTGTACCATGTCATGCAGTCTGAGGCATTTAAAGCGGAGAAAACGAACATTGTCTTGACCCTTTCCCAGGGGCCGTTGCCCCCCAGACTGGTTCCTACTCAAAAGCTTTAAGATAGTCACTCAGATCCAGCGCTGTGTTTGGACTATGTGAAGCCGGTACAAAGGCCCGAGTCACAATCATGTCTTAAATACACATCGTCTGGGAAACGGCAGCGTCCAAATCCACCAAATTCCCTGATGAGCACTCTGTCTGTCATAACAGAGAGGACACTGCATCTCACTTCACAAGCGTTGTTAAAAGCTGTCAAGAGGACTAAAGGCCCGGGTGAAACCAGTTTGACCTATGAACTGTAGGATGCTGTCAACCCCGTTGACATTCTATGTGCTCCCTCCAGGAGAGGAGAAGGATGGAGGTGAAAGATGGAAAGGAGTGTCGGTCAGAGTTGAGGAGAGCTTCCAGGAGAGGACAGGTTTGACATCCAGATTGGACAGTGTAATCTGAGCACCACAGGACACAGCAATGCTGGACTATGGCCGTAGGCCCAAGTTCAATAAATGAAATGTGAAGGGGTTAGAGTTTTCCAGCGGGGATGAGAAAGCTGCTTGTTTTCACAGCACGGCACCACCATTTCCCATGGTCCACCATGCTCTGTGCCTGGAGGCAGTTACGACACATAAGCACAAGCAACAGGGAGGGCTACAGGAACACCATTTCCCATGGTCCACCATGCTCTGTGACTGGAGGCAGATACAACAGAAAAGCACAAGCAACAGGGAGGGCTTCAGGAATACCATAACACAACATGGCAGTTCATCGGGATGAGTTGCTGAGATAAAAAATCTGAATGAAAGTGAAAGTAACATTCAAGGGAAATTAGCCATTGCAGGTGTTGGTAAATAATCTCTTGGTTATTTTCTGGCCAGAGGGGCGGATCGGCATTTCACAGCTGCTTTACATAGTGTTGCAGGGCTTGCTTTCTACTATCTTTGAAAAATAACAATATCACTTAAAACCCAACAACCCTACCCTAATCAAGTTATTATATGCTTCAGATCCTTTGATTCATTTCGTAGGGTAACATAGATGTGAATGTATCACGGAACTACCTCCGGAGCTGTGGATTTTAAACCCATATTTACTTCTTTTGAAATCTCTCATACTTGGTAAATTCATCAATATAAAAATAGAACAACCTGGACTAATCATCAGTGGCTCTCATGTCAGGTCTCAACCTCATGCCTTTCTTAAAACTCACTTACTGCTTTAAGAGCTTGTTTAGATCATGCCACATCCCGGAAAAAGAGACAAAAGCGTGGTCCGAAGCTGGCAGATTTTCTGCAGAACCTTAGAGTATTAGAAGAAGAGACCAGAGTGTGTGTGTCTGGCTGAATGAGGAGAAGGCTGAGGAACTGGCAGACAAGAGCCTTACAAGGAAGTCTGGGGGGATGAGTGAGCAAGGCAGCCATGCAAAGCCTTTCCGTTTCTCCCTCCCCTTTCTGTCTTTCTCCTCGGGCTGGTTTTAAGTTCCAGCGAGTGTCCCGGGCTTCAAGACAAACAGCGGTCAATTAGTACTGTCAAACATCCTAGAAGAGAGGGTGTCCTAATGTCCTCTGACCCCTGGAAGGATCTTTTCAGACCGTTGGGATAAGTGGACCTGTTTCATGCCTAGCACCTGAGTGAGCCTGACCCAAAGCCTTTTCTGTGAAGTCAACCCTGCATGCTTGATCCCGGAGGAGGATTCGGCTAATTCCTACATCATTAAATCATATGGAAAAGAATGTGCAGGCGTACAGCACATAACTCTGCAGAACCCCGACCCATACGTGTTTCTCCTGACAACCATTAAGACAAGAATATCTCCCTAATCTTGGTCAACATTTGTTCTGAGAGCATAAATCTAACCTACGGTACAGACACCGCTTGGACAACAGCTCCATAACGGGGGTCCATTTTCATGTTTTTTCAACACTTGCGCGATCGTCCTCGACACGCTATAAGCCGAAAGACTCACAGGAGAGAGTGGACAGAGTTTCTGTTCACATGCAGCGGCTATAAAGAGCCACAGCTCGCCAACAGAGGCAGGCTGGGCGGCTGCAGCAGTGGGAAAGGCCAAGCGATCCCACGCCACTCCTTTTTTGGGAAATAAGGAAGCACATATTTTGGAAACTCACTCTCGGAGGTAGGGGTGGATGGCTTCTTGCTCTTCTTGTCAGCGGCTGTAGAGTTGGTATCTGTAGGATCTACGGATGTGGAAAACAACAGTTACTCATCCCAGTGCGTTCTGCTTTCCCTTCCTCTCCCATCTGCTGAAGCCGTAACGAGCTACTAGTTCATGTGTAGCGCTGCAAAACCTCATCATCAGAACTTACTGTGGTTTACCAAAACGGAGCATTGAACTAAAATACAATTCATCAAGACACTGTATCCAACCTGGTTTCTCTTTAAAAATGCGTTGGACTCTCGATTCGTTTAGCTGAATCACATTTTGGCTCCCGCGATTGAATCGACATCAGCGGTACTGGTGCATGTAGAGTTCACCTTGTGAACCATGAGGGTTCAACTCTCGTGCGATCCGCATGAACCTACACGTGTTATTGAACAGTGCGTGCCTGATGTTCTGACCCAGGCCTGTGAGCGGGACGGGACGGGACGGGGGGGGGGGAGAGAGACGTGCCCCCAGGCCTTGGAGCAGGGACTCCAGCACGGCTAATCTGTCTGCTGTAATTGCAGGAAGGCCGGGGCGGGAGGGACTCTTGGGAGCGCCGGAGGAGTTGCCCAGAACAACTTACCATCAACCAGCACCATGCAGGAGCACTCGGCTTTACCGGACGAGGTCTCTGCCCGGCACTTGTACTGGCCCTCATCCTCCGGCAGGGCCTTGTCGATGGTCAGGGAGCACTGGCCTCCTGCAGGAAAACACACACCTTCACAACGATCCCAAACACAGGTCATGTTTTCTTACAATGAAAAGACCTATTTTCGAACACCTAATTTTCTGTATGGAATTTAAGCTCAGCCACAGTGCCCCACAGTACAAACAGACCTTAGCTAAAGTGGCGCCCAGTACACACACCTTAGCTAAAGTAGACCCCCCACCACAAATATACCTTAGCCAGGATGGCCCTGTTACGTCCTGGCTAGGGGCCCCTGGCCATCTTTTGTGCCTCGGGCTCACAGCCAGGACGTGCCGTGTAGAGATGCCTCTAGGCACCTCTATGCTGCTGTTCAGGGCTCCCCAATCGGAACCAAACGCACCAATCAGTGCCCCCAGTACACACAGACCTTAGCCAGGATGGCCCAGAGTACACACAGACCTTGGCCAGGATGGCCCCCAGTACACACAGACCTTGGCCAGGATGGCCCCCAGTACACACAGACCTTAGCCAGGATGGCCCTTAGTACACACAGCCTTAAGCCCGGGTGGCCCCCAGTCCACATAGCCCTAAGCCAGGGTGGCCCCCAGTACACACAGCCCTAAGCCAGGGAGGTCCCCAGTACACACAGCCCTAAGCCAGGGAGGCCCCCAGTACACACAGACCTTAGCTAGATTGGCCCCTGAATATGAAAGGCCTCAGCATACACATGGCCAACACATTGTCTCCCAGTACACACTTAAGGGTTGGCACGTTGGAGTTTCAGAAACATGACTTTGAGGCAGATCTGCCCTAAAGGCAGACAATAATCTAATTCATAGACTCAGTGGAAAGGGCAATACATTGGAACAAGCTGAATGATCCTACTGGACATGTTACCGTGGTTACTGCTTGTCTTTGGCCTTTAGCCGGACCCCAACCATTAACCCAACCTAACTTCAGTCATTAAAACTTGGAATTTAAGTTCTGCTCCTTTCCACTTAGTCAAGTAATTACTTTGATTTCTGTCTTTACTGCTTCCAGGAGAGTGTTGAGAAAGTCAAACACCCAATAACTAAAAGCACCCCTCCTATACACCATTGGTAAGTTGGCCCCGGTATACACACACCACAGACACACGGCAAGACAACTTTAACCACTGAGGACATCCACGAGAACAAAAAAACGAAAGAGAACTAAAACACTCCATTTGTAACAACACGAGACAAGTAAACGACCACGGTAAACTTCTATCTCAGAGCCTCAAAGCCCTCAATTGATCTGCATGACCCTATGACAATAATATTTGAGTAAACAAAACCCGGATTGTAATGAGATATCACTCAGACATTTCATGACCGGTGGCCCTGACATGGTTGTGTGCCAGCAGGGCTTGGAGGATGATGGGCCCCGTCACACTGGTCCACGGTGGCATTCAGCTGCCCTCGTCCTGGGGGCCACCACACGGTTGTCATGCTCTGGCGTGGGCACAAGGACAGAACTATGCACTAGCGGTTATCCTCACACACTCCCACTGTGCCGGTGTACATAATGGGGCCAGAGAGTCAGGACTCATCCACACATCCTGCTGCCTGAAATAACAGAGCAGGGATCATTATGAAACCCTATACCAATGGACACGGGGCAAAAGTAGGGCACTGTTTCGGGAATAGGGGGCCTTTTGGACCGGGCATGATGTCTGTCTGTGTCAGGGGAGCCCCCAGGAGCACAAAGGCAGGGAATCCTTTGGCTATTCTGATCTGCTGATCTATATTCTAATTATACCCTGTTTTAAAAATGTGGAGGGGCTTTTTAACGAGGAACCGATTACAAAACCAAATCGATACTATGACAACATTGACTCCCGTATGTAAAGGTCTACATTCCCATCATATCCCATATCAAATCCCTTTTGTGTGAGGGGAAAGTTTTAGACTCATACACAGACAGACACAGACAGATTGACCGGCACAGAGTGAAAGAGAGACACATACACACACAGACTGCTAAAAAGACACACAGACATACACACACAGACAGAACAAAAGAAAGACAGATGTACAACTTCAAATATGAGAAGCCAATTCTCCACAGCATAACACATTCATAAAAAGTGGGTCCCAAATGGGCATCCCCTGGCCAAAAGAAGTGAGCCAGAAAGGGAACCTGGTGGCATTTGGGTTACACCAGGGCTGGTGTCTCAGTGGGTCGCATACTTACCATCGTGGGATATCTTGATGAACTTGGAGGGTTTGATGAGCTTCCCATCTAACGTCCAGGTTATAGTTGCCGGGGGGTCACTGGTCACCTGACACTGTAGCCTCAGGCAGGCCCCGTCCAGCACACTGACATCGCTCAGCTTCTGACTAAACGAAGGCTCCTTTCCAATGTTGTTACTCTTCTTGTCTATAATCCCAGCATCCACGCAGTTGACTGCATTCTTCTCCTTGTCCTTCTTGTCGGGGGACGGGCCGAGGGCCTTAGGGGTTGCTGGGCCCGAAGGAGGACTCTCCCCGTTCTTCTCCAGGATTGTCGGCTTCTTCTTGTTGGCCAGGACCGATTTGAAATCTGCAGCCTCTGCTTTCTCCGTGGGAGGGGCTCCTGCTTTCGGAGGGGTGACCACGGCGCCCCCCTTCTTCCCCAGGACGGCTCGGAAGTCCACCTGGCCAGGAGCGCTGACCTTCCGCTCATCTATGGGCAGGGTCTTCGGCTTAACCCCTTTGAGCTGGCCCCTGAAGTCCACCTGCTCCGCCATGATCTCCTTCAGGTCCTCCTCGGAGACGCTTTTGGTGGTGACTTTCCGGCCCAGCACTGTGCGGAAGTCGCGCTGCTCAGCTTCCTGCCTCCGGATCTGGTCCTCGCGGTGCTCTTTGGTCTCCACGCGCCTCTTCAGGAGTCCCCGGGCTGCGCTGGGCTCCTCAGGCTCCTTCTGAGTGTGGCTGCTGCACGCTGCTCCTCCGCCTCGCACTGTCCCATCCACTCCTCCCACACGCTGACAAGACTCAGGACTGCAGCAGCCGAAAGGCAGAGGGGGCGGAGGAGAAAAAAAAAGAAAAACACACACGGGTTGTTTAAAAGCCCCGGCTGATTCGGGTTCAGCCTCTGACAGTTAATTGGGAGTGAGGGTGTGGGGGGGGGGTTGCACCACAACTCAAATGGTGTTACATCACAGATGACTTCAGTAGCCTTATAAGGGCATGCACCCTGAACACAGTGAATGCCCCAGGCTTTGAACAATGGCACAGCTGGATGGGGTACTGTAAACAATTTGTTTGGTTATATTTGGGGATTAGGATGACTTGAACCTGAAGGGGGGGGGGGGGGGGGGGGGGTAAAAATAGCCCAGGCTAAGGGGCCTTGACAGTGATGCAGTAGGCTAGCTTGCTACATACGCTTGCTGGTCTCCACAGGAAACTGCAACACCTTCGCTGACCAGCAAATTGGCAACACAACTGCAGTCGCCTACTTTGTTCCTAAAAGACAGGAGAAAGGACGAGAAGGTTGATGGAGTTCTGACGGCGGAGGGCTTCAATTTAACTGGATCTTGGCATGTAAAATTGACATCTTTAAAACCGATATGATCAAAAAAAGGCCTGGAATCTTGAAAACAGCTTTTGAAAAACATACAATCCGTTTTTTAGGATAAATGGAAAGCGACAAGTTTTCTACTTTAAGGTATCCTAAACATAACACAACAAGGAATTCAAGTTCCATTCAATGCCAGAGGCAGACGATAGTTAATGAGCTTGCGGAAAGTTCATGTGAAGGAATTCAATTCCCATCCAAACTCTAAATGTTTTATTATGCCTTTATCTAACGACTGTATAATACATTAATTGTAGTCTCTATAATACAGCTCTGGAAAAAATTAAGAGACCACTGCTCTCCAAACAAGTTGAAAAGGAAAGTTTTGAGTGAGGAACAGAAGGGTTCAATTGGCAGCGGTCTCCTAAATTGAACCCGTCTGTTCCACACTCAGGATGAGTGGGCCACCAGGGAAGCCCACCTCAGACTGATCTCGTAGTCCCCAGCGTGTTGGCTACGGACTCGTCGGATGAGCAGTGACACTACGTCCTCCTTCTGCAGGATCTCATAGTCCTCCCCGGTGGATATCACTTGTCCCTGTTTCCTCCAGGTCCACTGGGGAAAAGGGTCCCCTGCGATGGCACAGGACAACAAGATGTTCTGACCCAGCAAGGCAGTGGTGGACTTGGGCTTGGTGATGAACCAGGGTTGCACCCCATCCTGGGGCTCTGGAACACAGACAACCAGTTTATCAGTAATGCAGGAGCCCGGAAACCAAATTCCCAGGTTCTCCATACAATTGTGGTTGAATGGTTCTTATATAGTCTGTTTATTCACCACAGAGTAACAGGAATTTAGGAATAATTCAAATGGGATTTCTAAGAAACCTGGACGTATCATGATTCTTACCCAGAGTTTTTAACTAAATCTGCTTAAGATGTTTCCCTTGTTGCCTACTGGAGATGTTTTACCTGATGTACTGAGCCAGAGCAAGTTCAGTTAGCTAGGCAAATAACCAGCTTACCTTGTACAGTGAGGGAGGCCTCAGTGCGAACCTCTCCCACTTCATTCCACACCTCACATGTGTATTTCCCAGTGTCCTCAGGGAAGACTTCCTGGATGAACAGACTATATTGGTTCCCCTCTTGCTCAAAATGGAAGTCCTCCGACTCCTGGATCTCCTTCCCATTGTGGAGCCACACAATCTCTGGTTGAGGATTCCCTATAAGAGAAACATTGTGCATAAGGTATGACAGAAATTCCTAATAGTTTTTCTTCCTCTTTCTACAAATGCTAACATATTAGTATTTATGTGCAAAAACCAAAGAAAGGTTTTATCCAAGAAAACAAGAATGAATAAACATTTGTGCAAATCATCTATAAATGCATTGTGATGTTTTCAAACACACACAGACGCAGGAAGTGGGATGTTGAAGATTATGTAATAATAATAAACGATAATACTTTGAGAGTCAACCAATCTCTAAGGGGCCTGAGCAGGAAATACCAGTGTCTTAAAACAAACAGTCAATGAAAACAGAGAAAAGCAAACCAAGAGTTTTCCAATCTGTTTAATGAGAATAAAATCCAGAATAAGACACTGACAGGGTTTTCTGCATTGACCGTGACACTGCCACCACATGATAACTCAACAACACAAAAAAGTGTCTGTCATTGGACTGGTCCCTTTATTCCATCTTTGTTTCAGGTCACTGTCTTCCAGTCGGTAACCAATAAACATAACAGAGGAGAACTGCTCTTACCAGTCACCTCCACGGTCATGATGACTTGGCTCCCGTCCATGACTTTCAGATCCTTCAGACCTCGAAAGAATACAGGGGCCGATGGCTTCGATTGCTTCTTGTTGTCAGATGCATTCTGAGGGTCGAACCTCTTCACACTTTTCTTATCTGAAATAGAACAACAACAATTACGGACGTACTTTGTAAGGGACATAAGAAGTTCACTGAACAGCATACCATGCCAAGGAAACAACAAGCTTTCACCTAATTAACGTCATATAAATAAATAGTTTGAAATTCCTGGAATATTATGAGTTAAGGACTGGAGCAAACTTCTTAAAGAGAGACTGTGGGCCCTAGCCAAAAGCAGTACTCTGTTTAAGAAATAGGGTTATTGTTGGGACATATGCATAGAAAACCAGAAACATTTTGAGAAACACTGACGTTACCAAAACTGCATTTCTGCATCAGCATAATCTGTAGGACAAAGTACTCTGCTGCATTCAGCTGACAATCTACAGCAAGACATCTGAAACCTATAGTACTGAAAAAAACATGTCAAAGACAAAAGAAAATGTGTGTTCTCAATGACAGGGCAGCCAAGCATATGGGTGCTACAACAGCTCCAGTGTACAGCTGATCCTCATTGAAGCTCCAGTATTTCTACATCGACAGCACCGGTTTGCCCATTAAGGTAGATCAGTAGGTTTGGCCAGGACACGTAGCACTACTTCAATTACAGTTCAATCACCAATTAGGCCCCTAGCTCTAAACACCTCAACACAGAGAAGACCTGGCTATTTTATACGGTCAATGTTCTTGGCCGACCTGAGAGGTGCATGTCCTGAGTCCGCAAACCCTAGGATGATCTCATTAAATTTGACCGTAGGAGTTTGAAAGAGCAGTAAAATATCCCTGCCAAGATAATTAAGTCCTGAAAATAAAAAAAATAAAAATAATTTGTTGACTCATGGTTACACTGAATTCCTTTAGTCATAATGGGGTGAGGGGTAATTTTAATTTATTTAAAAAAAGCTATTTCTCTAGCAGAAAGAAATGGCAAGAATCCACATAGAAGGAACTGAGAGTGAACAAGAGTACAAGCTGTTCTGAGCCAACCAAGGCACATTTTCACCAGGGACTTTTCTCTATTGAGGGGGGCTTCCAGAAAGAGATGTCGAGAGAGCGGGAGTGAGAAAAGATTGAGAGATTTTTGGCCCTCGCTCCTTGATTCATGCGCACCATGTATGGTGTTTGGTTCTACGTAGAGTCCACCCCCTGTCCCTTCCCCCAGTTCATAAATCTAGCGGTCCGAACCCAGCCGACGTCAGGCTCGGACTGACAGGGACGCTGGCTTGTCATAAACACAGCTCACTGTCTGTATACATATTGAGCATACCAGAGGGAGATCCAA
>JACXGK010010116.1:0-18663 GCA_016801125.1 Novumbra hubbsi
GTGTGTTGTGGTCTACTGTGTGTTGGGGTATACTGTGTGTTGGGTTCTACTGTGTGTTGTGGTCTACTGTGTGTTGGGGTATACTGTGTGTTGGGTTCTACTGTGTGTTGTGGTCTACTGTGTGTTGGGGTCTACTGTGTGTTGGGTCTACTGTGTGTTGTGGTCTACTGTGTGTTGTGGTCTACAGTGTGTGCGCACGTCCACATCCTCTATCTGTCTGGTGAAAAACAACAAGACTACAAGACAAGTGAAATCATTGTTTTTTTCTTTGAACTGCTGTCTTCTCTCAGACTTTATCCACTCACTTTCCTGTTTTCCCGAGTATCACCAGCTATTGTTTGCACTTCACAATGATGTTTAGATACCCCAACCCCGGTCTGAACTAAAATGAGAATGAAAAAGGAAGGTGGGATAGTGTGTGTGTGTTGGAGGTTTCGCTCTAACACACATGTGGTTTTACTATCTTTGTGAGGACCAGCAATTAAGTTCCAATGATTTTAAAATAATACCCTGTTTACCCTACCCCATAGAACGTTATTATAATTCTAACCCATAACACCAATCCCTCACCACTGTGGTGCTGTTGTTTCACCAGGCACATTTGCAAAGACCTGGGAACAGGGGGGGGGGGGTCCCTCAACCTCAGTCATAAAAAAAAGCTTTTTCTGTAAGGGTACTGGCCAAATGATTTGAGTCGTTTTACTGTACTTCTGAGGACCGTGCATATACACACACACCCAAACTAAATGTGGCAACCAGACTCCTGTCAACACAAAGCAAGTCTACCCTACATTAAAAGCTTTGTCAGATGCCAGCATACATAGGCAGCACAATTTATATTGGGGTGGAGGGGGTTGGACAGGGTGGGTCCTGGGGGGAGATAAGTCAGTAATGGCCCATAATCCTCTCTGATCTGTGGTCTCTATTGCATGCTTTGCTTATCAGCTGTGTGGAAGAGGAGAGCACCAAAGCCTAGGCCATGTAATGATGGTAACCATCTACCTTTGGCTCCACTGTGTTTTAGTCTGGGAATGTCTTTGTCCTGTTCTTTCGCTCCTGTTTTCATTACCTAATGTACTTTAACTCATGGCTCTTTTAACAACTTTTAATTGAATCTTGTTTCTTTTACTCTTGTTTTTTTTTTTTACTGCTGTTCCTTGACACCTGTTTGAGATTTAACATTTTTCTGAAGCTACTCTGGAATGTGTATGGGTTCATGTAGTGCACATTACGCTAACAGACTACATGTCTGAGGTCAGTAACTGCCAAATGGTCATTGGTGGTCACTTGTGGTCACTGGCGGTCACTGGCGGTCACTGGCGGTCACTGGTGGTCACTGGCGATCCATCTCCCTCTATCCTTTGCTTCTCCTGTTCCTCTCCAGTGGTGAGGAGGACAAGCAGTTCAGATCTGTATGCAGGGAACCAAACGCTTCAGCGGTCCGTGTCACTGGAAGGGTTAGGGTTAGGGTTAGGGTTAGAGTTATGGGACCAGGGCAGGGAACCAAACGCTTCAGCGGTCCGTGTCACTGGAAGGGTTAGGGTTAGGGTTAGGGTTAGGATTAGGGTTAGGGTTAGGGTTAGGGTTAAGGGACCAGGGCAGGGAACCAAACGCTTCAGCGGTCCGTGTCACTGGAAGGGTTAGGGTTAGGGTTAGAGTTAGGGTTAGGGTTAGGGTTAGGGTTAGAGTTAAGGGACCAGGGCAGGGAACCAAACGCTTCAGCGGTCCGTGTCACTGGAAGGGTTAGGGTTAGGGTTAGGATTAGGGTTAGGGTTAGGGTTAGGGTTAGGGTTAAGGGACCAGGGCAGGGAACCAAACGCTTCAGCGGTCCGTGTCACTGGAAGGCAAAACAAACATTGAGGAGGAAGGGAGCACCATGACACCATTACCTTGCTACCCTTATCTCTCTCTCTCTCTTTGAGAGCCTCCTCCACCAGTGAATTCCCAATTGCACATAAGAGTTCCGCTTTAAATCTACTTCCAGTTTCTGAAGACTGCTTCATCTTTCATCTTTTGAGGGTTTAATTAAAACTCCAAAGATACAGTGTCAGTCAGACACCAATTCTGATTGTTGCAATGGAGAAATGCTGCTGAAATCTGTCACATAACAAAAAACTGTATGTATCTGGTTGCCTTGAGAAAAAGTTTAGTTTAGGACAGATTGCCACTTGGTTTAGAATTAGAGCTAGGCTCAGGGTTAAGGGTTAAAGACAATTTTATTTTGAATGAAAACACCTTTTGCATGTGATCTCTAACAGAGGGATAATTGTTAAGGACTCCGTCTAGCTGTTAAAGGAGAGTTGCTTTATATCTGAAACAGATACCCTGTTTGTTTAGGAGATAACTCCTAATTGCATTGGCTGACCCCTGCTCTCTCTGGCCACACAAAGACGGTCACTTGGAGGGGAGTCACCCAACCCTTTTAGAATTTGACCAGATCTGGTGACCTAGGGCATTAACTGTGTCTCTACATCTCATACATTGGATGAGGTGACAAATATCTTTAGCATCATCTTTCACAGAATTACCACCCTGTCCGGTATTATAACTCTGTGAAAGGCTTTTATTGGCCCACACACTAATTGGTTTGTTGACGTTTAAAGATCCCCTAACTGAAAAAGGAATTGATATGCTTGAAACGTCTCGCCATTCTTTCTGAAGAAAGTTATAGACCTAAGTCTCCTATAGTTTATGTCCTAAAATACTAGATAAAAAAACATTTATGAGAGTGAAAACATGTATTATGTTAATGATATTGGACATGTTTAAATGTTTTTAATTTAAAGAGTATTAAACATTTTTGTTTTACAAATTAATATGTCATCAGTAAGCCCATAAACAAAACTTAGATTAGGCCATTTAAAGTAGTTTTTTATTTTTCCATTGTGGAAATCCTGTAACGGGCAATATGTTTTATAGTGTGAATTATGTTTTGAAGCATTGCATTCCAGCATTTAACTGCATTGATAAAACTAATTCTTCATGCTTGTGTTGTAATACCTTACATTCTTGCTAGCCCTTTGCTGCTCTTGCTTTTTATAGCTGCACAATCCGGTATCTTCTGACTGTGCTACTTGTGATGTACATTTCTAAGCACCTCAAGAGCTGCAGCTTTAATACTGCCTTAGAAATCAAACAAAAAACATTTTATTCCACAACAAAAATGTCCAACTTAACAACTTGTGTTTCTCTGACGACCCCAGAACGTACATCATGGAGCTCAGAGTGGAGAGAAGGCTTCACGTAGGGGTCCCATAGTGGCTTCCAACCCTCTTTCGATTTTACTGACAGTGCAAGTATCTGATTTGTTTTATTTGTTGAAAACTGCAGGAAAAAGGCAGCATGGCCGAACGTGTGAAGGACTGGGGGCAGGGAGGGAAGCCCGGGTCACATTTCTTTTAACAGCGCTGTTGTTTCAACTCCTGCTTAATTTCCTGAGGGCCCATTTTTCTCTTTGGGGGCGTGGAAATGAAATTTGCATGTGCTCTGCTCCCCCCCACTGCCGATTTTTGATTGGATGGGTTGTACCCTGCATGTGTCATCACCGATCCAAATGTCCTCAGTGCTTCCCTAGAGTTTCTCTGTAGCTACAGGCTGATGAACCAGGGAGGCTAGCAGCCAGCGGTTATGTGAGTGAGTAATACAGCTAGCTGTGCGTTTGTGTGTATGTGGAAGAAAGTAAGGCAGGAGTTGTATAGCATGGTTTTCTGACTGTACTTGTAATGCTGTGTTGTTGGTACTGAGAGATGTAGGATTGTCTTCATTGGAACAGATTGCTAAACTGTAATTGTTGATATATTTTGTGCTGATATTCAAAGTTGTATGTAAGTTTAACAATATGGGTAAATGTGGTAGGTGTGATGTCTGTATTGTAATGACAGATATTATTTTTCCATATATAATAGAAAGGTTTTACAGTAGCTGAACATTTTTCTAAGTAGATACTTTTTATAAACATTCTTTTTAACAAGCCGTACATATTTAAATTAATGAAGAGAATTTCAGAGTAGAAGAAAACATTACACAATTACATCTCATTGGAATAGTGGGTGTTCGAGGTGGCTTTTTAAATCTGGGACAGGTTAGTATTCTTTGAGAAAGTCATGCTGGTTGCTGCCCTGCTGGTTCTGTGCCTTGGTTCCGTGGCCCAGGCTTCAGACCCAGACCCATTAACGGTCATGTACCGAGTCTGGGAGGAGCAGCCTGTGGGCACAAGAGTTGGGCGTCTGGTAGATGACCTGCGTCAGAGAGGGGAGAGCGGGGCACTGGAGGACTTCCAGGTGGTGGAGCATGGCAAAGCACTGCCCTTCTCTGTCGGCGCGCGAGACGGAACTGTCTCCACCCTGGGCCAGCTGGACCGGGAGGACCTGTGTCGGGGCTCAGACCTGTGTGAGCTGGCCTTCAGTGTTCTGTACAGGAAAGGTGGTTCAATCCACTTCCTTAGAGTGCGGGTGGAAGTGATGGACCGCAATGACCACAGCCCCACCTTCCCTAGCAGCTGCCAGGAGGTGGAGCTTTCTGAGACGGCCACATTGAGGATGCGGATACCTCTGGACCGAGCGGTGGACCCAGACGCCGGACCCAATGGCCTACAGACCTACACGCTGTCTGTCAACCAGCACTTTGCTCTGGATGTAAGAAGTGCTGCAGATGGGCCAAAGCAGGCGGAACTGGTGGTGATCAAGGAGCTAGACCGGGAGGTGCAGTCGTCTTTTGAATTGACTCTGTTGGCCTGGGACAAGGGCAACCCTCCCAAGTCTGGGAGTACTCTGGTGCGAGTCACCGTGTTGGACTCTAACGACAACAGCCCCTTGTTTGAGGACCGCTCACCCACTGTAGAACTTGCTGAGGACACGGCTCAAGGTACTGTTGTCATCAACTTAAAGGCTACGGATCCTGACCAAGGGGTCAATGGGGAGGTTGAGTACTCACTTAGTAGACATGCTCCACCTGAGGTGCAAAAGCTTTTCAGTGTCCACGCACAGAGTGGCGCAGTGACCTTGAAAAGCCCAATGGACTATGAGGCGAAACACTCTTATGAGGTGGACATCCAGGCTCGCGATCTTGGGCCCAATGCCATTCCCACTCACTGTAAGCTACACATCAAGCTGAGGGATGTAAACGACAATGCACCGAGGATCCACGTCACTTGGACGCCTCCTGATTCCCCGGTGGCAACTGTCTTGGAGGGGTCCCCGGAGGACACATTCCTTGCGCTGGTCATGGTTTCTGATGCAGATTCTGGGGACAACGGAAAAGTGCGTGCACAAATCCAGCACAGATCAGGCCACTTCCGCCTAAAGAGAATACACGGCAACAACTACATGATCGTCACCAACGGCACCCTGGATCGGGAAAAGGTCATGGCGTATAACCTCACTCTACTTGCCCAGGACCATGGGAACCCTCCGCTGTCATGTGTCAGACACCTGGTTGTCCACGTGATGGACGTGAATGACAACGCTCCTGTGTTTTCTGAGGCCCAATACAGGGCTTCCTTCAAAGAGAACAATGACGTCGGTTTTCAGGTCTTCAAGGTGGAGGCCAGCGATGTGGACATTGAGCTTAGCGGCAGGGTGTCCTTCACCATCCGAGAGTCAAACGAACTAGGAACTCCCACAGCGTCTTTCTCCATCCATCCCACCAGTGGTGTCGTCAGTGCCCAGCAATCACTGGATTACGAGGCGTCGCCCACCTACTCCTTCATTGTGGAAGCCATAGACCACGGGCGTCCACCTCTAACCAGTACCGCTACGGTGCTCATCGAGATCCAGGACGTCAATGACAACTACCCTGTCATTGTGGAACCAACTCCCCGAAACGGCGTGGCCGTTGTTATTGTACCGGTCAACACAGAGAAGGGGGAGATAGTGACGGTGCTGGGAGAAGGTGCTGAAGAAGGCTCTGCCTATGATGCAAGTGATCGCTCTGTCCAAAATGGACATGTGGGCTTTTTGGCCACTACCATAAAGGCCAACGATCCAGACTCTGGCCTAAATGGAATACTTATCTTCATGATCACAGACGGAAACCCCACAGGACTATTCCGACTTGATGATGCCTCTGGACAGTTGTTTGTTAACGCAACCAATGCCACAGAGCTCATTGGAAAGGTTTTCCTGGTTGATATTGCTGTGTCGGACATGGGCTCTCCAAGGCTAGTGACAAAAGTCAGCATGCAGGTGACTTTCATCAACTTGCAGGACCATCAGAGGAACTCGGCTTCTGGTGAGCGTCTGCAGCTTAGTTTCCCCATGTTGATGGCCATCTGCCTTGGGACCAGTTGCCTTCTGCTCCTTCTGACCGTGGCTCTGGTGACCACCTTCTGTCGCCCTACGAAACGAGACAACCATGCCTACAACTGCAGGACGGCTGAATCCACCTACACACGCCACCCCCGCCGCCCACAGAAGAACATTGGGAAGGCCGACATCCAGCTAGTGCCAGTCCTGAGGGGCCGAAGGGAGGATCCTCCAGAACACGTCCTTGAATCCGAACCACTCTCCCCTACGCCGCTTGGGGTTGAGGAACACATACACAGGCAATACAGCCAGCCTACTTCCATCAGCTCCACTGTCTGCACCCAGGCATGCCCAGAAGGTGGTGCAACACTGCCGGTCTCCTACACCAAGACACTCAGAAAACCTAGCAGCATTGAGCTGAGTGGCACGCTCCCTCGGACACCAGCCACTCCTTACCGAACTCTGCGCAAGGCAAGAAACGCATCGTCGTCCTCTGCTCTGTCTCAGACCAGTACCCTGAGGCAACACGGGAACGCTGAAGAGACAGAACCGTTCTCTCCAGCGTCCCAGGTGACAACACTTAGAAGGTCCAAGCACACAGATACCAGAGGGGGACGTGAGGCCGAAGACCACCGACGTATGCTGAGGAACCTGGTTCGTCTTTCCATGGCTGCCTTTGGCGAGAACTCCATTGAGCTGTCCGCTGCCTCTCCAGAAGTACAGGTAAACAACTTTAGGATGTAGTATTTTGCAAATGATCTTATCCAGTGTGAATGAATAGGCCAAAGTGCCTTGCTTAAGAGCACAACTACAGACTACAACTACTTGTTCACCTTGTTGGATTTTCGACTTGCCTAACCCCTAGGCTATTTGAAACATTATACACGTTAATTAATTTAATATAACTGATATAATGTTTTATATGTAATTATTCTAGTGTTCAATTATTTACATTCAATGGATACACATAGTTAAAATGTATTTTAATGTTTTGCATTGTAAAATAATGCATTCTTTTCACGTTTTCAGTAATTAATTGTAAATTACGGGAATTAAGACACATTTAAATTGAAGCCCTACCTACCAACACCACCTCATTGCCACAGTTCCCAGCTGGCTGCTATTTTGACCTAGTGTATGGCTTACATAGCCCGAAGGGACAGCTGACAGATGAATCTGGAGCCAAAGCATTGAGTTTATTCAGGTGCTCATGTGTCAGCCACTGTAATCCCAAACACTCCCATACCCCCAAGCAGTCGCACCTCCTTTTAATCAATATCGAATAACAGACCAATATAGAGATAGAAGAATGCCTGGTAAAACTAGGAGACCGCTCTCATTCTTCAGGGGGAAACCCAGCCAAAGAAAGCTATGACATTTTTGTAGTGTAAGGTGATACTGCTTTGACATGCGAGGGCCGTGAGCCGATAGTTACCAGCGGTCCAAATCCCTAATGCTGAGCTAACTTTAAGCAAATACAAAACAACAACTGTAAAAGTGTGTAGCCATGCTTGTCGAACAGCACATTTTCATCGAGGGGAAATCGGTCGGTGGCGTTTGAACAAAGAGCCTGGCGAGGTTTTAAGGCCTCACGTGAATTCCATTATAAGAACAGGAAGAGGCCTGAGTCTTGACCCACCTCTCATCCAGCCCCCTTCCTGCTTGGCCCCGTCGGCCCATTGGCTCTCCCAAGAGGTGGGCAGAAACCTCTGGGCTTTCTGGGGTGGGGGCGGTGACTTCCCTCCACACCATATTTCTGTGGTTCATCCTGGAAGGAAGCAGGTCAGAGAAGAATAGCCCTGTACGTAGAAGTGCTTTCCTGTCCACCCTTGCCCCTGTGAATCCAACAGACACATGTACACGTGCACACGCACACACGGTGGTCGGAGTTTGCAGCACATCCGGTCCCACAACAAACATGTCAGCAGTCAGCACAAACCACCCCATTTCTTTCTTCCCCAGTGTTAGATGGTCCCGTGGTAAAAGAAAGACAGGATGCATCAGTTCTTAAAGTAAAAAAACTATGTATTATTTCAACATACTACTGACTTTCTTCCTGGTACATGCTGCAACAGTTAAATCAATATACAATGTCCCGTGGAACAGTTGGTTGGGCGTCAAGCTCACAATGTCAGGGCATAAAGTTTAATGGGCGTCCAATAAGAAAATGCTTGCTCTTGTTACTCCAAGTCACTCTGGATAAATGCGTATCATGTAAAAGGATAACAAACTCATCGTGTCATTCTAGCATACCATTATTGCTGTGAGATGTCAAATTGACCCCATGGAATAACTGACATGCGTCGCCTTGGTCAGGAAGTAAAACGTTATGTTTTCTCATCGGTAATAAAGAACATTGTGGACAGCCTCAGTGCACCACTTCATCCAAATCCACGTCCGTCGTTTTGACTTCTGCGCTGTAATGTGAGTTTCTCCTGAAGACTCTTCATGTCCTTCCTCCTTGCAGCAGATCTCCCAGCTTCTCTCCTTGCTCCATCAAGGTCAGCTGCAGCCCAGACCCAACTTCAGAGGAAACAAGTACTCCCAACGCCCTGGCAGGTGAGCACATTTCCTCTTTTGTCCCCCCCCCCTTTCAATTCCTTTGTTCAGAGCCAGTCACTCACCACCAACACTTCACTGCATGCACCGGTGCTTTTACATAAAAAAAAGAAAAAAGTTGATCCAGCAACACACTTTTATGGCATATTTTCTCTGTAGGTCAAATCTGTGTCATTAACCAATATGTTTTACAAACACATTTTCCATAGGAAACCTACCCGAGGATAAAATGCAAGCAAACTATAAACACAGTAATTATTTATAAAACTAGACAATGAAGCTCAGGTGTGTGTCCAATAAACAGGAAGATGCTCTCAGTCCTTAGTCAGCCTAGAAACAGGAAGAGGGTTTCATACTGTAAGGATTGAGTCAGTCGGCAGGCACGTCAGAGCAGGACCCAGAGCCTACCTCAGTGTCTTGAGTCATGCCTGTAGGGCAGGAACCAACATATCCACTGACCACAAAGTTATCTTCTGACTTGTTGTTGTACTGTGATGATTGTGTTCCCCTAATTAGAACAATCTCTTAAGATTATTTTAACAATTCATTTATTCTTAAAAAAATATCTATATATAAACTATCTTTTCCCTCATTCATTTTGGTAATATGTTTTTTATCATGGTCGACTGTGTAGGAAGATGAAGAGCACTGGCTTATCTCCCATAGGGATTTTTGTCCACTGGCTGAGGTCCTTTCTAAACCCGACGAGGAACTTTTGGTCCAGTTGTCTCACTTTTAGCCACCTGCAGTGCATTTTCTTCCTAGTCTGGTGGTGGTCTTTGTTCGGCTATTGCCGGGCAACTTATCGAGAGAAATGTTCCAAGGACTGGAACCCAAGCTGGGGAGCGCCAAACACTGCCCAAATGTAAATGATATCGCCCCACAGCAAACTTCAACACTTAGTTAATCAACACATTGCTGGGTTTTCCTTGGTGTAGGCTCTGAGATTGTGTTTTATGTTTTTATCATGTTGACCTTTCCCCCCAAAAATGGCCTTGCAATATAGCTAAGTTATCAACCACTAGACGTTGTTCATGATGCCCATGCTTGACCTGCCCAGTGTCAACCATTGTGACTTAATAATAGTCGAGGCAGCGTTCATTGTAGGGCCACTGGTCTATTCAGTATTGTTTGTGTGTATGCACCTGGTATTTTTCCACCGAACTCTAAAACCCCCAGAAGTAGATTAGGTAAGAGGCAAAGATAAGGGTTTCATAAGACCTCTCTCACTTATCCAGAGCAGCCCAATGTGGTTAAATACCACTTAGCACGGCTCTGTCTGGCTCTATGTTTCTGAGTAAAACAGGGTGTTGTCTAGGAGCCAGTATTGGAAGCTATTAAACTATTAACCTGAGCTTAGGTCAACACCATCCAGGACAGGTTGATTCTTGAGGAAAATGTTGTTACAGTTATCAAGTTCCACAAGATGGCTGACTGCGTATTCCTCCTACTGCTGAAGGTTCGTAATAAAATGTCCTCCCTCCCTCCCTCCTCCCTGCCTGTCCCTGACACTTGCGTTTCCTCTGCTTCCTAAAAGAGCCGGGGCTCAGGATGCTGATTGGCTTAGCACCAAAGACAGTGGCCATGGTGAGAGCGAGGCTGGAGACATGGACTGGGACACAGGCCGAGACTCCCCCATCGACCCTCTACTGGAAGAGGGCTATAACAACCTGCTCAACCACCCTGGTAAAAATACATTACAAATCATTTTACCACTGAACGTGTTGTACTAAAACATTTTAACACATATAGGAAATGGGTAGATAACAATTGGATAACATACTGTAGACCATTTTAGCCCAAGGGAACACTTTAATAACTACTGGCTGAAAATATTCAAAATCTCAGACGTTGCATCTTTAAGTGACTAAAAGTAACATTTGTTCGAGTGTGTGTGTTTTTTACCTTAGCTGTAAAGATAGCCATTGGTAAAACACTGTGTGTGAATTGTCTGTGTCCAAACGCACTTCCTGCACTTCCAGCTTTGTCGACAACCACCTTTATTGACAAATACCTTCATTGACAACTAGCTTTATAGACAACTAGCTGGAACTGCAAAGTTTTTAGT
Source organism: Novumbra hubbsi (assembly GCA_016801125.1). Classification (NCBI taxonomy): domain Eukaryota; kingdom Metazoa; phylum Chordata; class Actinopteri; order Esociformes; family Umbridae; genus Novumbra; species Novumbra hubbsi. Next base: position 10,870 of record JACXGK010010116.1, read on the forward strand.
AAAAGCTATGAAGCTGCACCCAGTGTGTGAGCCCCATTCTCACTATTTGTTTAAATATAGTCTCATTTAAATGCACTGAGAAGGGTTGTCCAGACTGAGAAGGGTTGTCCAGACTGAGAAGGGTTGTCCAGACTGAGAAGGGTTGTCCAGACTGAGAAGGGTTGTCCAGACTGAGAAGGGTTGTCCAGACTGAGAGGGGTTGGCCATACTAATGGGATAAAGCTTCTTCCAGTTCTGGTTTTGGTATTTCTCTTTTCTCTCGGTAGACCTATAGTGCTGAGCATGGGGATTTCCAACCCACGTTTACTAGCCATTTACTATCCATGCTGGTACAGCAGTCTCACAGATGTGTCACAGGCTCATTTTTACATGCGTGTCATCTTGTACCCACCCTGACACAAGGAAACCTCTCCAAAATAGAGAGGTGTGGGAGACTGCCTTGATGAGTGGACAAAGAGCATTTCGGGTTTACTGCCTTGCCCATGGACAGAACCACATATTTTAGCTTGGCATTTCTGGGAGCTTGGGTGTTCAAATGGTAACCTGCCTGTCCTCCAGATAGATGGGACACACAGGAAGTAAGGAACCAATGGTCTTCATCAAGGCTCCTGACTTTTAAACGGCCTGTTTTTTCATTCCCCTAGCAACAAATTTGTTTTCCCCAACTCAGAGTCATCTTTTCTTTCCCGGAGGTATTTTCCGCTATTGTACTCCAGTCTTTCAAGCTTTATTGAACAACCCGACACGGACTGACACACACCCATCACCACTGCCAACCACTCTGTCCTGAGGCAGCGTCTCGGAGATGTCTGAAGAGATAGCCTCGAGTCTCACCTCTGCTATCATGTTCCATCTCTGTCATTAGTCCTGTTTGACAGAATGCAAAGGTGTGGGTGTGTCCGTCTGTGTGTGTGTGTGTGTTGCTATAATTGTGAGAACCAAAAATCCTCACAAGTACAGCAATTCATGAGAAAAGGCAGGAGAAGTGAGGACATTTTGTTATTCTGGTCTCGTAGTCAGGGTTAGGATTATATTGATTTTCGGTGGACAATTACAACCTTACTCCTCCACTTGTAAACAGCAGACAGGACAAGGGTGCAGTTCATGAGGAAAAGCACAGAGGTGCTGAGGGTTTCTACTCTTTTCGAAACTATTTCGGGAACACAGGGAGGAGGAAGGATGCAACATTAAAAAGCACAAACACACAACAAACGGGGTGTAGAGTAATACACAGAAATCATAAGGAATTATACAACATGGATTTTCTGGAAAATATGCTCTTATCCAGGGTGACAAACATTACAGCCACTGCATACTTCTAATGAGTGGACGCCCAAGGGAATTGAACTCTAGGTGCTATGTTCTATCTACTGAGCCACACAATCAGTACCCCTTCTTCAGAGTTTGGGCTCCCAGACGTTTTGTCCTTCTGAGCTCAACAAATTTCAGGTGGTGGTTGGAACACCTGCTGGGGGGGCAGTTCTCTCGGAAGTGTACATTTTAGAAGGTCAAATTCTTAGAAGGTGAATCACGTCACCGGTTGAATTATAACCGTAGACAAAGTTAAGCTCTGGCTATAGAACCAACATATGTGGGTGGTGTGGTTGTGTTTAATCGACCACAGTTATGGCGCTCTCCACATCAAACAGGTTTGTTCATATCTCTCTTTCTCTCTCTCTCTGGGAGTTCCTCTGGTTCCAATAAGAGGATAATTGTTTTTTTAGGATTTAGGGTTTTCCTGCCGTTAGGTCCATTCTAATTAAGTCTGCAAACGGCGGAGCCGTAGATCACAGGAGATAAAGAGAAGGCCGAGGGAATGGGGGACGAGGTGAAGAGACATGGAGAAACAAGCAGTGGGAGTGGAGTTTGAAGACATTAGAAGCAGTCAGACCATTTCAGGGGCAGAGAAAATATGATGGATGGAAAACGGCTTGGGATTTAACCGGTTGTGATTGAACACACTCAGTTAGCTTGTGAGTTAACCTGTTGTGATCAAACCCACACAGTTAGCTTGTGAGTTAACCTGTTGTGATTTAAGCCAGACAGTAAGTTTGCGAGCTTCCTTACAGTTACTGAACCCAAGCAGTTAACTAGAGAGTTAACATCTGATGCGGTAGATTTCATTGAACACTGCCTCACCAACATCTGAGTCAAAGTCAACCAGACGCAACAGACCATAGAAGAGGGTAATCCTTCCCATATACTGACAGTTTTATATCTACGCAAGCCCTGTCAGAAAAACTATTTCGAGGTCTCTGAGAGACGACCGTCATGAAAGATTTCCTTAGAAGTGATAGCGGTTAATTTCAGTCAGCATCGCCCCCCCGTCCGATGACCTGTGTAGGACGCTCAACACCTAAAGAAGAAAATGATCCACAGTGGAGGCTTTGAACATTCCAAACAAATAACCGTCAGGGAACTGTCTTAAGGGGATTTTGTGGGCGAAATGAGATCTAAACATTGTATGGAACTTGTGTAGGTTATTTCTCACTGATGTATAGCTGAAACACAGTGGGATGAGGACTTGTTAAGGTTAAGAACTGAGATCAAAGCTGAGGGCATTCCGAGGTTGTGTGTGTGTTTTTGTGTCTTCATTTTTAGACAGGGTCGTAGGATTGAAAGGCGTACTGTAATGGGATCTGTGACAAGATCTTCTAACCTTCTGTATTTGAAGATCAGGATTATGGACTCATGTTAGGTGTGTGCGTGTGTGTAGGTTAGTGATTTCTCTGCTAGTTTCAGATAGTGTGTGTTTTTGTTTATATAGGGGGGATTAGTGACGGCTCTGTTAGTTTGAGAGTGTGTCTATTGCTGGAGTTAGTGAGTACTCCGCTAGTTTGAGAAAGTGTGGGTGCATGTGTGTATATATATCTCTGGTCTGGATTTGGTTAGATCAAAAGTACCACAGGGCAACTGATCCAGAACAAACTCTTTTCAAGCCATAAGCCTAATTAGATGGAAGCAAAGAGAATCATGTTAAACAGGCCAGACAAAGAAGATTATTTTGGGGGCGCAGCTGGTTAAGGCACACCAGACTACCCCAAATGGGCTCTTTCTTCCCAAATACACATCCCAAGATGTAATGTCATCGTCAGTAATGACATTTTGTACAAATAAAATACCTGGATTGAATCTATTTCAGTCCTTGTTAAACTATTTCTAAATACACTTTTGAACTAATAGAATGCTAGACATTTGAACTAGTTTTAAAAGGTAATCAATAAGTATACTTTAAATAGGGTTGAACTTAGGTCTTATATGAGTCTGTAAATTCAGTTTATTCATGGAGGCTTTATGTTTACCATACTGCTCGGGTTATGCAGTAAAACAGAAATTCTGTCAATATCTCTACACACAGTGTCTGTTGTTTGGTAAAATGGTTCCACATACTGTGGCTAAGGCCCTTAAATGGTATATAGTTATTTTAATTTATATGACACAATGCATTCTTGTGATACCTCATAGCTCATTTCAGTTTAACAGCATTTATATTCAGTACAAAAAATGTGTCGGCCCTGATAATCTCGCAAGCACATCCTCATAGTCAAAATCCGGGTAGACTTCACCCTAAGTGTATTCCCACCCGTTCTGACTGTGTACGTGCTCATTATGTGTGAAACCACTAGGCCACTTTACTTGGGTATATAAAGTCAGGAGAGGACAGGAAATGCCTGTCCACAACAGCCAGATAAATATCCTCCTCCTGTGATTTCCTCTGTCCTGTTTTGGTCCCAAGTAAAGAAAACTGGGGTTGAGCATAATATCATTATTTCAAGTCAGCTCTTTTTAATAAAAAATCTTTATTTTCTTACAATCATAGAAGCTTGTAGGTCCCCAGGTAGTTCTTTTGGTAGAAGCTTGTTGCTTGTTGTGGAGCCAGTATAAGAAACGTACACACTCACTTCTGTAAATTCCTCTGGATTGGGCCGTCTGCTAAATTACTGAAATGAATAAATAATAATCTAGGTACAAGATGTTTCTTCGTTAATCAAACGTGTTGGTAATTCCATACTTAATGAACCCATTCTCATCCAACTCCTTGTCTCTCGTCAGATGATGTCTTCGCAGACACAGAAGACACAGCGTGGCTGGCCCGTCTCTCTCTCCCCCTCACTGCTGATTACCATGAGAATGTCTTTGTCCCCAATGGGCCACCGTCCCCTGAAGCCCATTGTCCCCAGGACCCCCTTGACTCCACCTCCTTCTCCACCTTCGGCAAGGCGCCGGAAAAGGACGGCCCACTGGGAGGGGCTTTGCTCTCTGAGGTCAACACCTTGTTCAATATGCTTCTGACCCAGAAGGGCGACTCCCAGCCCTTCCCATCGCCAGATGTGCTCTACAGGCTGTCCGCAGCCTACCGTCGCTCCCTGGGTCTGGATGGAGCTGCCGGCCTGGCAGGGGCCCCCAACATGCCACGGAACCCGGGCATCTCTGAAACGACGTCCCTCCTGGGTCAGTCCTCGACCCAATCCCCTTGAGCACGTGGGGGGAAAAAGTTGGGTCTTTTTTTTTTGGTGTGTTTTTGGGGTCAGACTTTCTAATATGTTCCTACTACCCCCACCCCCAAACAGACCACTTTTTGCTGTTGTTGCAGAAATGACCGGGCTACTCCGGCTTTCCACACATCCACATTAGGAGATGTCAGCAGCACCCCTGAGCCCTCGGGCTTCCATGAGTGCAACAAAGTTCTGGAGATCATCGTTAACCCAAGGCCATAGAGAAATGAGAAAAAGCGTTCTGTCTTGTTTTGCGGACATGGTAAAATTAGTGTTACGTACTGATTCAACACCATTTTGACTCAGTAAGTAGAGACCCGGTCTGCTTGTAATATTGAGGGGTTGAGTTAGAGAGGCCCTGGAGTCTGGATGGTGGGCAAGATCAATCAACCAATTACACTGAAACGGACTACTTTAAAATGACGTCAGTGTTGCTACCCGTGTAGACGCCGATAAACCTGTATAGTGGCACAGTTAAATAGATGGGCCCTCTATCCATCTCTATGCCTGTGGCTTTTAGTGATCGTGCAAATGCGGTGCAAATGCGTGTACATTTACCCTCATAGTACGTGTTGAACACAATGGAACAGTCTTCCTCATGTGGAACATACATTCCTGAGTGATATTGATGTATCAAAGATTAACATTCTGCCTGGCCAGTCGTGTTTATAATTCAGGGGATTAACATGGTGCTGTTTGTCCACAGTATAAATGGCTGATTTTACAAAGAGCGCAAAAGGGAAATGACTCATTGTCTTTGCTTAAGACAACAGACTAACAACACCAAGTCCGTTCCTGAGGAATGTGTATCATTTCTGTCACAATAGACCTGTAAGCCCACATTTCTTGTGTTTGTTTAACTGCTGTTTTGAGAAATTCTTCCATTGTTAATGACAATTTTTATTTACACAAGCAAATTCTTTAGTTACTGAAAAATTTACAAATGTATGTTTGTTTATACACTTAAACACCCAGGATACAAAAATCTTGAAACGTAGTTAAAGTATTATTTTGTAGACAAAAGGTGTCATCTGTAATTGTCCTTAGGAGAATAGGGAGGTTTTTGTGCCAAATCAAACCAACAGCACTTTGTAAATAATAATCTTTTGTATGGCATTTTTATAAATAAATAAAATAATTTGAAAACTGCATCATGCTCATTTCATCCTACAAACTCCACTTTGTTGAAGATTTGGTTGTTGGTTTTGGATATTGGAAAATAATATTTGTTGTCGGTGAGAACCTGGGAAAATAAATGTTAGTAAGATAGCGCCCTCTACAGCCATTTCTATGCAAATTGAACCTTAAATTGCTGTTGTTGTTTTAAATGTTTTCTTATGTTTTTCAGCGTACTTTAACCTGGTAAAAGCAAGTAAATTAACCAATCAAGCTCTGTCAATCTGTGCTTCCATCTAAACAGGCTGATTAATAGACCAAAAATGTAGTCCAACTTCTCATGGGCCAACAAATACATAAGTCAGAAAAGGGCACAAAACCAGACCAATTAAAAATAAAAAAGCACGCAAAAGACCACAATACATTTGTTATAATTAATGGTTTCGTTAGCAAACATTTTGACAGCTGGCCACACTGATGCATCAAGTCTACGTGGAGAATGTAAAGCATAGATAATCCATGTTGTTCGGTTGTCATATTTGCATGGGGAGGTTTCATTATTGGCTATTGTATTCAATCCCAAAGTTTACAAAACTGGTGGCCCTTTTCTGGGCGGGCCTGCGTCATCTCTATCAGCCAATGTAGTGACCCCATTGAGAAAGCACTATAAAACCTGTACAAAAGCTGTACGAAGTAGCTCAGACTGTATGAGAGACCTGGTAGGTTGAAACCACACTTATCCACAGAGAATGAGAATGGAATTCAGGTCGGTCGAGCAAGCCAAGATGTTAACTCTGACACGTGGAGTAACACAACCAGATATTTGTCAAATAGAATTGTATTTGTTTTATTATTTACAAGACATTGTAGTATAGCAATAACCCCTACGGTATTGTCAGGGCAATAGGATCTACATCTAGACGTTGAAGCTGCGTTTTATCTTAAATAAACAAGTGTGCGCAAATCCTACTTGTCTTTTCTCTTCAGGACGTTAATGAAGGCGTCTTTGGGGACTTGTACCGTGCCAATGTAGCGCATCTTCTTTTTCCCCTCTGCTTGTTTCTTCAGGAGCTTCATCTTTCTAGTAATATCACCGCCATACTGAGGAATAGACCAGGATAAGATTACACACCAGACCGAAGGTGGGAAAATCATTCCACAGAAGGCCTAATGTCGGCTGGTTTTTAGTTTCAATCGTTGTAATCATAAGAACTATATAACCAGGTTAGGGAGGAACCCGACCTATGTAGGGGCATTATTAAATCAAGTACAAAATACTGAGTTGGATACCTTTGTACTAAACCCGTCTGTACTACCCTACTGTGGCGTTACAATACAAGACGATATATATGGGGGTGTATTCAGTCGGCCTAATTAAACATTTTAGTTACAAAACAGAAATGGAGTTACCCGAGTAGGAATAGAAACCGTTAGCTCAAACGTTTTTTTGGTGGTATAAATACACCCTAGGGTTGCAATCATGGGTACAAATAGTACCAATGTCTGGATTTCTTTAGGCCCAGCTAAGGTAGGCCCCTTCCCATACGTTTAGTTTTTGAACAAAACCAAAACCATGCAACACAATCCGCGTAATGAACACATGCCAGGGCTCGTCCTGCACACGCCGTGGTTGCAGGCACGAAAGGTTACTCACACATTTTGCGAGAACGTTCTTCTTGTAAGCCTTGATCCTAAACGGGGAGAGAGAGAGAGAGGTTGTCAGGCCGACAGCGAAGCCACACGACCATTTGTCCAGTTTCGGGTTCAGCCTCTACACTTACGTTTCCCTGGCGATGATTTTGCTGCCGATGGCGGCCTGTACCGCGATCTCAAACATCTGTCTGGGTATGGCATCCTGCAGCCGTTCACACATGGCCTTGCCAGCGCTGTACGCCCGGTCTCTGTACCCGACGGGAGACAGGGTCACGTCAGTGTGCTTACCCAGCAGATCGCGGGTGTTGTACTGACATACTGGGCCCAATAGGCAGACCCGGAGTTACAACCCCTTCAGAGAGGTGTTGTACTGACATACTGGGCCCAATCGGCAGACCCGGAGTTACAACCCCTTCAGAGAGGTGTTGTACTGACATACTGGGCCCAATCGGCAGACCCGGAGTTACAACCCCTTCAGAGAGGTGTTGTACTGACATACTGGGCCCAATCGGCAGACCCGGAGTTACAA
>JACXGK010010117.1:0-18504 GCA_016801125.1 Novumbra hubbsi
TTCTCAAACAATGTTATCAATTCATCCTTCTTCAAGTTAAGGGTTTTCAGGATGCACAATATAAAGGACATCATTCTACTATAAAGGATGACCTCCTGAGAGGATAATGCCTGGTGGATTGGGAAATCCCAATAAGGCCTTAGACCTTGAAACATATTCCAAAGAATATTCCTGCTCCCGAGGGTGGGCTGTTCCCCATTCCCGCTCCTGTGGAATATTTTAGTTAAGATTAGATGTGTGCTGTTAGAAACAAACAGGGCCAGTGGAGCTAAACTCAGAGAGAGCAAGCTGGTGGGGTGATAAAATGTTAATTAGTACATTCCAGAGTAGGGCCATGAGTCAAGAGATCAAAGGGGGAATAGGGGGACCTGGTTTATTGTCTGTTGGCTTATCACACTGACCCTGATGGGGACAGGGAACACAGGAGGGGAAGTGTGAACACAATTTAGGTGATATCTCTGGGCAGACTTCCTGGCGCCAGCCCCCCCCCCCTTCAACTGTCCTCTTCGTCTGCCTCCGATGTCACCAGATGGCCCCACGATCAGAGATGGGGTCTGCAAGAAAAGGACACGCCCACCCAGGAAGCCCACTCAACAGATTCTATCCAATGACTGAGGGGTGGGAGGGGCTGTATATAAACTGTGTCCAGGTGAAAGTAATTCAGATCTTATCTACTGTACTGTGGAGAACGATCTCCAGATAGCTATCTGTAATAAAGGTGTTTAGTTTGGAAAGACTTGGACCGCGTGGACATTCTCTGATTCGGACTCTGGGGAAGCAGATTTTTGAACTCAACACTCCCAAAGCAGGACCGCCACCCTTTTTCTTTAACTGTAACAGCTGATTATGGCCTGTGCCGTGCCCGTTGCTATAATTCTATGTTCAATGCTTTTCTTTTCTAGTTTCTTGGTTTTTATGTTCAGTTTGGTTCCTCTTGGTGTATTGGTTTAACGTGTTCCTCGTTGAACCTTAATTTAGACCCTATTTAAGGTCAGACACCACAGTAAAAAATTATGACTTTGCTTAGACCAGTCAATTTTTTGATTTCAAGATATTTTGGTAAAGTAATTACAGCACTATCATAAAATGTACAAAACAATCTTGAATAATATATATGAACGTTATTATTTTTCCATTTCCTCTGAATAAGTAATGGTTTGTGACAAAAGAAAAGTAATTTCCTGAAAACCGATTGGTTACAGGCAGAGCCGTAGAGAGAAAGAGAAAGAGCGTCAACTAAGCTATGTGGTCACGTGGTTCATGCGTCTCGAAATAGTTCCAAAACAAAGCGTTTCAATTCGAATGAATGGTCAAAACTCCCCAAAGCGATTACAGAGCTCCACAAAAACTGTTTTTGGTAACTACTTAACTAAAGAATATTCGTATCGGTAGCTAAAAGTGTAGTCTTACTTTTGGGATTTTTGTATAAATCATGAATTACAGTAAACTAACTAAAATATTAAATTAGTTGGCTTGCTAGTCATACGTTGGATTGCTAAGCTGCATATTCTAGCGCCTAAAAAAATTGATGTTTCCAGACTTTGAATCATATTTATTAACATCTCCAATATGAAAGTTGTGCTCTGATTTAGTAATCTCTTCATACTTTTCAAATGTTGTCATTACATGTAACCTGCAAACAAGTAATGAGTTTAATTAATACATCTGTAAGACTTCGTTCTGTCTTGTACCTAGCATTTTCGTCATTGTTGGATGCCGCATGGGGATGTACAGCACTCTCCAAAAAGGGAGTCAGAATGTATGGCTTCCCAACTGACAGTGAGAGAAGAAAGAAGTGGCCACTTCAGTATTTCAAAGGACCCTAACAATAAAAAGCTATGTGAGGTAATCAAAACAATATTGTGTTTAAATAGAAGCCTGGTGTTTAGGTTGATCAGTATATGAAGATATCAAAATTAGTTTGCTTATTAAACATTTACATTACAATTAGATTAATCATTTTGTACTCTGGTCTTTTGTAGAAACCAAATGTTTCCCCCGGGTTACAAATCAGAGAATGGCCACGCTGTTCAAGTCTTCCCAAATCATACACCTTTATTACGAATGCACCCGGAGATCTGTCACGCAGGACAGGACGATCTAAAGTCTGTTCACATCGGACCCCCTTTTTATGTAGCCCCTTCCCCCTTCAGTCATTGTATCGCATTTGACGCACATGCTTCCTGAATGTGTGTGTGTCTCATGTAGCAGACCCCGTCTCTGGGCGTAGGGTCATCTGGTGACCGTCTCGGTTCCCTTATCAGTATCCGTGGGTGGGGGTCAAGCTAGAAGTTATTCAATAGGTTTCCATGCACACAGTGTCCATTGTCTTATCCTCCTAACTCCCTGACCCCCCTCCCTCTTATGGAATGTGCCAAGTAACCTATTAACCCTCCAACTCCCCAAAGACATGATTTCACCCCAACACCTAATATCGTTAATAACGAATTCCACACTTTGTTGGTTGCTTAAAATTGTGTATTATCGCATCCAACTGGAGAGTTTAAATCGACAAATGGAACCCTACACTACGTTAACCATTGCTAGCTAGCATACAATCTTCGTACTTTAAGCTAACGTTAAACGTATTAGATGGCAGAAAAATTCTAAGATGAATAACTTTTTTGCTACTGCCATTCAACTTTGATCAGATCGAGGGAAAAAAGATGATACATTGTGCAAAAAAAATTATTATCTTCGAACAGTTTCATCATACGCTGTTTCCCAACAACGCAGCAATCTTTTGCGGCCATTGTGGATTATTTTAGTTAAGATTAGATATTAGATGTGTGTGTGCTATTAGAAGCAAACGGTGCCAGTAGGGCGTATACTCAGAAAGTAGCCAACTGGGGGTCGTAAATGTTAATAAGTACATTCCAGAGGTAGGACTATAAGTCAAGGGAGTAGAAACATGGACATAGAATGTATAGGACAGGTTTATGGCCTTTTAGCTGGACCCACAGATGCAGCCAAGGAGGATGGAGACAAGAGCTAGCCAAGGTCAAATCTACTGGCGCCAGCCTACCCCCTCAACTGTTTTCTTAGTCGGCCTCCGAGGCCATTTGAGGGCCCCACGGATGGAGATGGGGTCTGCAAAACGGAACACGCCCACCCAGGAAGCGCGCTCTGCAATTTCGATACAATGACTGAGGGGGGGAATAGGCTACATAAAATGTGTCCCATGTGAACGGACTTCAGATCTTCCTAGCTGTATTTTGGGGAACGATCTCCAGATATATCTGTAATAAAAGGCGTTTACTTTGGAAATAGTTGACCGTGTGGACATTCTCTGATTCAGGACTCGAGGGAAGTAGTTTGAATTCTACTCTATTGAGTTCACGCCAATTGATTTAACCAGAGCCTCCGGAAATTCCAAACGATTTTTTGCCATGGCAACTTCAAGGTAAGCATCGTTTGTGAAGAGTACGAAGAGTGTAAATTAAGATTTCCAAACTAACAGCCTGGACGGAGTGGCGTTTCCGGACAAACTAGGGGCTAGAGGCCTGCGGCGAGGACTAACCTCCGAACTAAGTTTGGCTTCAATATTTTAAGATATAAAAAAAATGTAGATCCTAGATGTGGCGGATCCTACCTAGTTTTTGACAAAAAATAGGACCCTAGAGAGCTGCGTGTCTATAGGGAGCTGGGCCAAAAAGGCCCGGAGAATTGAGGACCTCCAAACTTTATATCCTAGATCTAGCATATCCTACCTTGTTTCAACGGACGCAAGGAAATCTACGGAGCGGCGTCTCTGTGGATTGCTGGGCTAAGGCAGCCCGGAGAATTGAGGACCTCCAAACTATTTATTAGGGTGAAATACCAGGAGAGTAAATACTCCAAACTAAATGGTGAAAAACCAGGAGAAAATAAAAACTCAGAACCAATAAGGTGAAAGGCCCGGAGGGTGAAATCTCCAAACTAAGTGGGTTAATTAAAGTCCTGGTTGGCGGCAGCCTCCGAAATAACTGTGTGTCTAAGGTTTGTCCTTGTATTTTTGTGGTAACTGGGTGTAAATGTCCCTTTGTTTTGTCACGTGGTATCGTTAGTTGTATGTTGCTGTCGTGTTGCGGTCACTGGTGGTATGCAAGTACTGTAGGAACCGTAGATGAACAGAGATTGTGTGGAAAAGGGAGACGGAGAACATAAAATGGAAGCCAGGGGCTGAACAGATTGAACGGTGAAAATGTGGAGAAAGAAGTGAAGTTACAGAGGGAAAGGTAAAAAATAGGAGGATTAGGAGGATGGGGGTGGAGACCCCTGGTTAGGGTAGGATCTAGGATAGGCCCAATATAACAGGGACTTAGTTTCCAACTTTATATAAACCCACACGTCACACATAGTCACATCTTATTAGAGGTTTTCATAGTTAGACTGCAAGAGGACAAAAGAGGTGAGTGATGGTCTAGACAGGGGAAATAGTATTCATCATACATACACACACACACACACACACACATAGACAGAGGAAGGAGGACAAGGAAGGAGTGTGGTTTCAGATAACTGTAAAAATACAGAGGTTGGTTAGGGATGATGGGTAGAACACAAATTGGTAGAACAGGCAAAAACTGTAAAATTAATATCAGAAGGTGGAGCTAAATATTAAAAGGCACGTAGGCAGAATAAGAAGGTCTCCCACATGGCTTAACCAGAGGAGAGACCCGCGGCCAGCGCCCCACCCCCATGTCAGGCTCCGGGGGGGGTTACGGGCTCAGGAGAGGGAAGCAAGGAAGCTACTCTTAGCAGAAGGAAAGGGTCTGCTAAATAGCATTGTTAAAATGAGAGAAAGGTTGCATATAAATTAAGGTCTGTAGAGACGATTCCCTTATTTAAAACAAGTTCACATAGAGTAGAAATCTGAGTCTACGTGGCACTATGGAAATAGAATTCTAATTAGAGCACTCGTTTAATACAAAAGTTTAAAACAATTGAGCAGATCAAAATTATGAAACACGACAATAACATGTGGAGTTAAAATCAATGAGTTAATGTTAGATGTATTGTTTGTTTGTACGTCATGTGTTTGTCTTGTTATGTTTGAACATATGAAAATTGACATGATAATGGGGGGTTCTGTCCGGTCTTCCTTATCCTGTCAGCTGGGGTTCTTTTTCCAGCCAAGTCCAGCGCGCGCGTCCAGCAGGTTATTTACTCTGGATCTCAAATTACTCCCTCAATGAGCTAATCTTTTTGAAGTTGAGATGAGGGGCTGACTGGATTAAGGCTAAAAGCATGATTAGGGACAGGCTGCCGGACCTAAATTGTAATTTGGGGTGAGAACGCAATAAGCGTTTAGGAACGTGCATGTAGGCACATTTTCAGGAGGTTAGTGTTACACTATACACTAGGATGAATATAATTTATATTAACACGCAGGGGTACACAAAATTATACAGGTTTGTTTGGGGTGACGTTCTCTTTGTGTTTCGTCTCTGTCCTGTTTTGTGGTTGTCTGTCCGAGGGTGTGCGTTGGTGGGGGCTGTTGATTTGGGTGTGTGGAAATGGGAACGCTTGTGGCGGGGTGAGTTTTAGTTGCTGTTCAATAGCAGAGGCCCGGCCAATCTGACGGGTTGATGGTGAATGAACGAGGTCGTTGGAATGTGTAGCCTGATGGTTTTTCTGAGGCGGTCATGCATACTGTGGTTTGGGTAATTTGAGTATTGAAACAGGGATTAGGATAAAGTGTTTGTTCTATGTCCAGATTGCCCCTGCCGCACTCCTAAATATTTCCTGTTACGAAGGCCATTGTAGTTGGACAATCAGTGGTTTGGCGTTTCTGGCAAGAGCTAAAATAGACTAATGAAGAGGTAGATATGCGCCCACTGATGGTTGGTAAATGTGGGGTGGGTACAGTAATTGGTGTGGTTTCCCTGTGCGGGAGGGATCCAATATTTTTTCAGGTGATATGTGTATTTGGTCACGTTTACCGTGGTGGCGGTTCGACTGCCTGTTTTTAGTGGTTCTGTTCGCTGGCATGCGTACATCTGCCCGGGAGTGATCTTGGGTACTATTGCATTTGTTAGTTTTGTCTGTTGTGCTCTGGTGGTCATCTAATCAAACACACGCCGTTTCGGCTATCATGTTTTCTCTCTCCTTATCTGGAGAGGACCAGTCGTGGAATCCTGGTTCCACTTAGTTTTTGGCGTTGTGCATCACACGCTAGGTCTGGAGCAGTTTTAGTCAAGGCCTATAAAGGCCTCGTTTAGGATTGCTGTTCCGCAAATTTTTGTTTCTAGTTGTACTTTTGGGGTTGTCTGATAAATAAATAAACGACATAGATAGGAGGTTCAGATATCAGGTTTTATTTTTCCGCTTGCCCATGATTTTTAGAGTCATGACAACTCTATGTCCGGGGGGGGCTGACTTTGAATTATTCCGTCAAGTCACGTTTCTCCATAGATACGTGGCCGGTTTCACTTTTGGTGTACTTTTTTTTTGGGCTGTAACGTTTCATTTTATTTTGCTTTTGTGTTTCGGGCGGTCCCGATATCAGCCTGTGATGATCAGTTTTCTGTTTTGCCTTTAATTTGATACGTGGCCAGTCTGCGTTATTCGGAAGTCGATGCGGGCTGGATTACTGTGTTGTTATTTTTTTTTGTATTATCTCTCCATGTGTTGGGCACAGTGTCGAGATAAAAATGGGGAGGGGTAGTTCAAGAGGTTTAATCACAGAGGTTTATAAGAGGTGAACTTAGAGCACAAAGTAATCAAATATGTACACAGAAAGTTATGACATTGATATTTTGAGGTCCCATACTTGTCCCAACTTGTTTTTGGGGAGGGTTAAAATGATGAGAAGTCTAACATGCAGAGTAAAAGGTATCTTACAATTTTGTTTTGGCCCAGCTGAATAAGACCTGAGTTGTTTGGAAGACTGAGAGCGGTAGGAGAGTGTAGGGAGCCACCCCCTCCCAACAAGGCCGGTGTGCTGGGGGAAGAGTTCTTTAGATTAGGTTGGGGGGAGTTAATTTGTTTGTTTGAATTCCTTAGGACAGATACTACTGACAATATCTAAATGGTAAATTTCCAGTTTAAGCCATAAAGAATGGATAGATATAAAATGGGGGTAAAAACATGTTGTAATACAAAGCTTTACATTTAGGAAGATAATGCCAAACCCTCCAGTCAAGGTTTTAACATTGTGTTGTGCGAGTTTCCATCCTAATATCTCATAAAGGAGTCCTGAATCCAGCAACCCTGATAGACTGAACGAAGGGCTACCGCAAAAGGGGGCCCAGATCATTCCAGGTCCAAACCACGCCCGGACCACTGAAAGGCTGTCTTGGGGTCAGAATAGGACAATTGGACTTTGATAATTTCCACCACCACAATCAAGGAGAGATTAGAGGAATGGAGGAAGGCACACAGAACTACAAGACTCCTGCATTGATGACTACAACAGCCAGGAGCCATTTGACTGGACATGAAGAAACCCAAGTGGAGAGGGGAGTTGTATTTTCACTTTTACAACAGTTAGATATTTGATATTTGGGATGTTTCTTTGATGTTTTGCTTGTTGCCCATTTTGATTTAATGTAAATTTTTAATTACATTTTGTTTAACAGCATTTTGGGGAAAATTATACCCCTACAGAAGAAAGACTAGTTTTGCTATCTATGCAATGGGAGGGGTTGTGCTTATGGGGACTATATGATTAATAATGCCTGTCCTTTTTGGGAATGGAGGAGATTCTCCATAGTTCGGGGAGGGCTGGGGACGGCGAGTGACCTTTGTAAAAGCGATGAAATCCTACTAACCATCAAGTCTATTAAGCTTACAGATGCTGTCCATTATACACTGGGACTGGAGAGGTTGGGGACAGACACCATGGGTTCCCTGACAGTGAGGTCCAGACCACCGGTTCCACCAACGGGACAGCCACTGGTCCCGGTAAACTCTATTTACAATGCCACTTCCCGCACAGAAAACCGTATGGCCCTAGACATGATCCTAGCCAGTGGGCTGTTCTCGTGGTTGACTCGGTGGTTTGGTAAGTACTCAGCTATGGTGGTTACTGGATTTCTGACCTTACTTGTTAGGATTTTTATGTTAATATGTTTTACTGTTTGTATTATTCCCAGTTTGATTCTCTGTTTGAAGAAATCTGTTACAAATGTTGTGCAGGCAGCGGGATGATGCCTCTGTTGGGTGCTAGGTTGGAGGATGACGATAGTGAATCTGATTATCGAATGAAAATGCACCTGACGGATGCTGGTTCCTGGTATGTGGTGGGTGAGGTGAATGAGTAACTGTTTCTGATATTGGGGTTTGAGCGTCTCTTTAAGGTAAGCGGGTTATAAGTTCCTGGGTGGCTGGTAGCCAATTCAGAATAAATGTGTGTTCAGAACGGTCAGGTGGATTGTGACACCCTATCGGGTGTCAAAAGGGGGAATATCAAATTTCTTATTGCCTTTGCATTTCTTATTGCCTTTGCATTTCTTAATTTCTTTTGCATTTCTTAATTTCTTTTGCATTTTCTTAATTTCTTTTGCATTTCTTAATTTTTTCTGTTTCTATTTAGGCCTGTATAGTCACGCCTAGATGGCGTGAAAAGGGGGTTATGAGGGATGGGTTGATTTAACATTTTTAAATTTTTTTGCAAAGCTTTTAGTAACTAGTTTGAGCAGTAAGCTTGGGTGTCACTACATAAAACTGCAGTGGAAAAATACAGAGAAACTTATAACCACACCACTGAAGTCAAGGACAAGGATGTGAGGCCTGTTTTGGAGACAGGTAAGATAGTATATCTGCCCAGGAACAACGCAAGGACGGACAAGCGCTTAGAGGCTGGGACCAGCCTGAGCGCCAGCGTAGGTTGTGTAAGTCTAAACCACACACGCCCTCGTCTTGGACAGGCCAACCCGGTGGTCGGAACTATCTCTGTCTAAGACTATGAAAGAAGAACAACAGGAAGCCCCCAATTAGTTCTATCCCTGCGTGGAAATGACAGTGAACCCGTATATACGGAAATTACATTTACTACCAAATCACTACTTTACATTTTGGAAAATGGTATACCCCTAGAGCGGATAGACTAGCTTTCTTCTGATCTTATGATTTGGAACCAACTGACAAATTAATATTTACGTGTATGGATGTATACATTTGACCCAAGAAGGGTTTCAATTAGACTCAGATACTTCCTATTGTTATTATTAATCTGAATGGATAATTAGTTTAAATTTGTTGTTAATCAGTAGTGATACTTTCATGTGGAAACAATTTAATTATTTCGCTGACATTTGAGGAGTGATCCCATCATTCTTAATGGTTGCATTTTACTTGTAGTGTGACTAAATATTAAGGCTAAGGTGAACATGTCAACTGAGGCAGTGTTTTTGTCTTCTCTTTTCTCCTATAAGGCTGGTGTTGCAAACCTCTAACTCAGTGCATGGAGACGATTTGGACCACCATGATGAAGTGAAACCTCCAGAACCTTTCCCTTCGGCACCTTCTGAATGCCAGAACCCGATTCAAGGCACATCAACAATATTTCAGGGAGAAGCGGTAAGGCCGGACCCTCAACAGATCTGGGGCACAGAGTGTCTCACTATGAAGACTAAAAGAATGTTTTTGAACATCAGGACCAAGGCAGAGAGGCCTTTGGGTCAGTATGTAAATGGACAAGAACAAATGGAGAAGAATAAAAGACGACATTGTGCCATGCCAGATGAAGGGAGAGGACGGGGGATAGCTTCTCAGATAAATTTAGACTAGCCCATGTATTCTGATAGAGGTTGCAACCAAAGGGTTCAGATGGAGCGGGAAGGCGAAACTAGAATGTGAATGATTGTGTTGGTGTCATATATAAGATCTAAGAAAATGATGTTGGTGCAAATCAGGGAAGACACTGGAGAAATTATGTGCGAGAGAATAGGAACAGTGAAAAGGAGGCTGAACCCCATGATGCTGCCCCTGTTGTCCTCGGCTCCTCGGTGCCGGAGGACGAATTGGTTGATCTCGGAGACGAGATGGATTATTTTAGTTAAGATTAGATATTAGATGTGTGTGTGCTATTAGAAGCAAACGGTGCCAGTAGGGCGTATACTCTGAAAGTAGCCAACTGGGGGTCGTAAATGTTAATAAGTACATTCCAGAGGTAGGACTATAAGTCAAGGGAGTAGAAACATGGACATAGAATGTATAGGAGGACAGGTTTATGGCCTTTTAGCTGGACCCACAGATGCAGACAAGGAGGATGGAGACAAGAGCAAGCCAAGGTCAGATCTACTGGCGCCAGCCTACCCCCTCAACCGTTTTCTTAGTCAGCCTCCGAGGCCATCGGAGGGCCCCACGGATGGAGAAGGGGTCTGCAAGACGGAACACGCCCACCCAGGAAGCGTGCTCTGCAATTTCGATACAATGACTGAGGGGGGAATAGGCTACATAAAATGTGTCAGATGTGAACGGACTTCAGATCTTCCTAGCTGTATTTTGGGGAACGATCTCCAGATATATCTGTAATAAAAGGCGTTTACTTTGGAAATAGTTGACCGTGTGGACATACTCTGATTCAGGACTCGGGGGAAGTAGTTTGAATTCTACACCATCTTGAAAAGAAAAACATCCCATTGGAGTCACCGCAACTCTTTCTCTCTATGGCTCTGAGCCTAACCAAATACACTCAACAGAAGTGGGATTCAAACACACACATCCACACTGCAACCAGAACGCTGCACCTTGGACCGCCCAGCCATCCTGACATATCTACAGATTCTGCCATGTAATTATATCATAGAAATGGGGCTCAGGCAAATAAAGATGTGCGCGGTATTAACTAAATGACTGCTATTTAAACTTGGTCTCAGACTTTTAGGCAGTCTCAGACTTAGCGCAACATTTGCTTGCAGATCAAATAGTTTCACCTGGAGTGAACCAGCATGTGCCAACTTGAAGCTCTGTGTCAGCTCTGAAATTAGAGCTAACACAGAGCTCCAACCAGGCTATGAAGTCAACCTGAAGAGAACAATCTGTCTCACTCCTAATCTATGGAAACCCATATGGGACTATATTCAAATGACATGCATTTGTGAAATTGCATGATCATATGAATATAGTCCCTGATGGGCTTCCATACTAATCTGCTGTGTTGCATTTGAAATTAGTGTATATTTTCAAAAATTCTATTCAGAATGCTCTCTCTGAAGTTTCTGGTATCCTATTGAACTTTAGGAAGACCTGTGCCCTTCGACCACATCACAGTACTACCTGACCTGACAACCCTTATCTATCCCTGTCATAAATCCACTTGGTTGTTTTGCAGATACAATTTTTGCACCCGACCACAGGCCACCGGGTTGTGCCTGATTCTGTACACATCCCTCCTGTATTTATTGACCCGCTGGTCAATAACATGCAAACATGTTTATGCATCTTAAAAAGGTTATGTTCTATTACATAATCTTCATTTGGCAAAGCTAGAAGTGAACTGGCCACCCATTAGAGTCTGGCTTCTCTAGGTTACATGCCTACTAGTCAAGTTTCTCCTTGCCTATTATGTGCATACATTTTTTATTGTTGCTTGCTCTTTGGGGTTTTAGGCTGGGTATCTCTATTTTACTGTATAAGTACTTTAGAAGTACTTTATGACAACTGCTGATGTAAAATTGCTTTTTAAAATAAATGTGATTGTATCGAATGCATTGTTTATTTTTTCTGGCATGTTTGTATAATATGAAATATTGATTGATAAAGCGGCTCAGCTGTGTGTGTGTGTTTCTTTACGGTTTATATGCATGGTAAATATGTGTTGACAAAAGAAGACTAGACGCGTCAATCAATTTTTTTTTATGTACCTTCATAACCTGTAGATGGTGCAACTGTATAAGATTATTGAGAATCATACAGATGTCGAAATATGTGAATGTATGGGGTTCTGCTTGACAAATGTGCTTGGGTGAAATAATCTAGAAAATATTTAATTAATAATCCTTATTCATATTTAGAAGATAGAGCTACATTTCCCCCATTGTCAAATACAATTTAATTTCCCCTGTTGTCAATTACAACGCAATAGGGCGTCTATTATTTTACATAGGAAGCTAGAATCCTATTATTTAATTACATTTTAAATGTTTTATACTTTTGCAGCAACATATCAAATGTACCAACACATCAAATAGTCCAAAATCGGTAAGATCTCTTCGGTTGAGATAAAAAATAAAATAAAGACATCAACACTGGGACTTTGCGGATGCGTCGAGGTTGTCATGTAAAACCTTGGCTTAAAAAATAAGCTTGCTAATATTTTACCATAGGGAGGAGGAAGACAGATCAAGAGGGACCATGAAGGAGGGCAAAGATCCAAATTATACCATGTGGTCGAAATAATAAAACACTATATAATGAAAAGGGACATATATATTCGAAAACAGAATGTCAACAACGAGGCCCCTCCTCAGCATGAAGAGAGTCACGAAGGACGTAACCTGTTTAGAACCCCCTGGAAACAGGCTGTCACCAGCAACAAGCAAGCAACAACAAGAGGCCCTGACAGTGGACACATTTCAAAGAAGAACTTGTTCTAAGCCCAGAGTAAAACAGGTTTTCCAGGTAGCTTTCACAATTATCTGCCTTTTGGACCACACTGGAGCCCACAGTAGTACAGCGTCGAGGCAGATATGGCTTCAACTGAAAGGAAAGAGAGACGACATATCAAAATGCTGGACTAGCTGCTGGAAAATATTTTGAGCCTTGGAAAGAACCATTCACGTTTTCTACATTAATCTTATGAGGTTTCTTGGGTTTCATACTGATAAGGTTGTTTCATCAGCCTTCCAGTCAAGATTGCAATTTGGTTCGACTCTAGTCCATGCAGAGGCAAAACAAACATCTTATTCAGATGCCATGACAGATAGATCTAGTCCTTGTCATTCATCTTTTATACCAGTTTTAGCTAATTGCAGCACTACCTAGCATGCTTGATAACCTTCACTTTTGGAGGTTACCAAGGCTACACTCAACCATAACCCCAAGTCAATATTTACTGTATTATCTGATCAGTGCAGATAGGAAACACCCTCAACATGCAAATATGTTTTGGAAATTGTTTAGTAATATTTTTCTTCCAGAAACGAGATTTAGGTTTGGTATTACAGACATGGATTAAGCGTAGTCCAGGCCTAAAAATAAAGTTAAAAAAAAAAACTCCATTGAGCTTGTATTTTTAAAGTCCTAGACAAGTCTTAAGCCCTAGCCCGAATGACGCAAATTTGCGTCAAAAATCTATGCGATACATTTCTATTCATAACTCCGGATTGCCTAAAAATAGAAGCCTACGGTTTTTTCCCGTTGTAAAGGACAGCTGTCCGAAAAGAATACCTGGTCGGATGTCTATCTTTCCTAAAGGGAAAGCCTTCCAAATGTCGACTACAACAACACGAAAAAAATAAAAAATAAAAAATCGCACGTGTTGCATTTCGATTCATATCTCCGGAAATATTAAAGATAGAAGCCTACGGCTCTTTTTAAGTTGTAGGGGAGAATCTTATGCAACGAATAACATGTCGTTTATGTATTTCTGCAAAGAAAAAGCCTTCCATATCTGGACTGAAACCTCTTAGAGGCAATTCTGGGTCGAAAAGCGCACCTGTTACATATCTATTTATATCTCGTACCACGTTTTTTTTCATGATGTAGGGGACATTCAGCTGCAAAGAATGACATGTCGTTTGTGTATTTCTGTAAAGTAGAAACCTTCCAAATCTCGACCACAAAAACACTGTTTTTCATGATGGCAAAGAAAAAACTATTCCTTTTTTCAGGAGTTAATTTGATCTGATCTGAATTTGAATCTGTTTTGATTTTTGGATTAAATGATCCATTACACTGATACAGGGATCCTAAATTGTCAATTTTGGTTGATATTGTACAATTTTCGGAAGCAATAATGCAGAATACTTGTATATTATGTTACATGTTCCAAAAATATTTTTTTTGTGTGGTTTTGAACCCCTGGTGATGTCCATATGTGACATAATCAGCCTTACCTATTGGAGAATACTTTGGCCTTCTCAATAAAAGCAACTACATGTCAACATACATTTTTTGTATTCTCTTCACATATTGTTAATAATAAACTCATTAAGTCTTCTCAAACAATGTTAACTATTCATCCTTCTTTCAGTTATGGGGTTTCAGAATCCAAAATGTAATGGACATCATTCTAAAACAAAGGATAACCTCCTGAGAGGTCAAAATGTCAAGGTTCTGACAGGCGGATTTTGGGTTCCCAAATGACCCAGACGGCTAGGAGGGTTAATCTGTGTCTGTGAAACAGGCTCATGGAGTAATAAAACCATTGATTAAATTATGGGGGTCAAAATGAATGACACATGCTGGGATTCCTTTTTTTACTTAGGATTAGGACAACCTTATTTTACAATATTGTATGACAATGGTAAATTCTCCCCACAGTAGATAATCTTTCAAATATTTTGGAACCTCTAAATTAGCACATATAATTTAAATAATAATAAAAAATAAAAAAATATTTTGCATTTACATTTTAGTTGAGAGGGCTTCTTGGGAGCCATACCAGACTGGTGGCTCACTGGATTGGAGCAAAATGGTTTGCCCACTGGTTGGGAGCCAGACTGGTGATCCACTGGATAGGTGCCAGACCTGTGGCCCACTGGCTTGTAGGCCACTGGATAGGAGCAGAACTGGTGGCCCACAGGATAGGACCGGACCGGTACGCCACTGGATAGAAGCAGATTCATAGGCCACTGGATAGGAACTGGATTGTTGGCCCACTGGAAAGAGCAGGACTGCTAGCTCACTGCATAGGACTGGTGGCACACAATTAAAGAGTTGGACTGGTGATCCACTGGATAGGAGCCAGAGTTGTGGCCATCTGGATAGGAGCTGGACTGGTGGCCACCTGAATTGGAGCGGACTGGTAGATAACTGGATAGGACTGGACTGGCAGACCACTATATAGGAATGGACTTGTAGGCTACTAGATAGAAGCAGACTGGTAGCCAGTGGATAGTAGCAGACTTGTAGGTAACTGGATAAGAACCTGATTGATGGCACACTAGATAATTGGACTGGTGTTCCACTGGACAGGAGACAGACTTGTGGCCCTCTGGGTAGGAGCCAGACCAGTGGCCCATTGGATCAGAGCACATTGGTAGGCCACTGGATAGCAGCAGAATTGTAAGCTACATGATAGGAGCCCACTGGATAGGAGCCGACTGGCACCCCACTGGATAGGAATGGACTAGTATGCCACTAGATCAGAGCTGGACTGGTGGCACACTAGATAGGAGCCGGACAAGTGTCTTACTGGATTGCAGATGGACTGGTAGCCCACATGATGGGAGATGACTGGTGATCCCCTGGATAGGAGTCTGGTGGTTCCTAATATAAGATTTGGACTGGTGGCTCCCAATAAAAGATTTGGACTGAAGATCCACTCTGTAGGACCCACTGAACAGGAATCGACTGGTAGGCTACTGTATAGGAGCTGGACTGATGGCCCACAATATAATAATTGGACTGGTGGCCCTCTGGATAGGAGCGGACTGGTAAGCTACTGGATTGGAGTTGGACTGGTAGCCCATTGTATGGGAGAGGGCTGGTGATCAACTGGACAGGATCAAGACCTGTGGTCCCCTGGACAAAAGCGGACGTGTAGTCCACTGTAGAGGGGCCAAACTAGTGGCGTACTAGATAGAAGCCAACTGATAGGAGCAGATTTCTAGGCTACTGGATAGGAGCTGGATTGATGATCCACTGGAAAAGAGCTAGACTGCTAGCCCACTGGATAAGAGCTGGACTGCTAACCCACTAGATAGGAGCGGACTTGTAGGCCACTGGATAATAGTCTGACTGGTGGCTCCCAATATAAGATTCAGACTGGTGGCTCCCAATATTAGATTTGGACTGGTGATCTACTGTATAGGAGCCGGACTGAAGGCCCAACGAACAGGAGCGAACTGGTAGCACACTGGACAGGAGCTGACCTTAATGTTACTGTATACAAGCCGGACTGGTGGCGCACGATATAATAATATGACTTGTGATACACTATAGGAGTCGGACTGGTGACCCACTGAATGGAAGCGAACTGGTAATCCACTGGATAGGAGCAGACTGGTAGTCCCACTGGATAGGATCAGATTGGTAGCTCACTTGATTAGTCGCGGACTGGTAGTCCCACTGGATAGGATCAGATTGGTAGCGCACTGAATATAAGCCTGTATAGAAGACCGGTGGCTTACAACATAGAATACGGACTGGTGATCCACTGGATAGGAGCAGACTTGTAGGCCACTGGATAGGAGCAGACTGGTAGCTCACTGGATAGGAGCGGACTAGTGGCCCACAACATAATTCTTAAACTGGTGATCCACTGGACAGGAGCAAGACCTGTGGTCCCCTGGACAGAAGCAGACGTGTAGTCCACTGGAGAGGGGCCAAACTAGGAGCTAACTGGTAGCCCACTTTATAGGAGCAGATTTCTAGGCTACTGGATACGAGTTGGACTGGTGCCCTCCAAATTTGGGGCCAGACTGGTGGCTCACTGGATAGGAGCAGACTGGTAGCTTACAATATAATTGTTGAACTTGTGATCCACTGGATAGGAACAGACCGGTAGCCTACTGGATAGGAGCCAGGCTGGTGGACAATAGAATAGGAGATGCTGTTGGCCTACTAGGTAGGAACCAGACTGATGGACCAGAGGATATGTGCCAGACTGGTAAACAACAGGGTAGGAGCCAGTCTGAAGGCCTGCTAGATAGGAAATGGGAAATTATACTTCTCAAAAGCTTCACAGTTGGAGGGATCATTCAATTCTTAAAGATTCTTTCAAAATTATCTTTCAATTCTATCAAAAATTATCTTTCAAAAACACACTTTCAAAAAAAAATGTTTAAATCTCAGATTAAATCTTATTGTTATATCAAGGGAAAAAAATCTGTTCTGAATAAAATATTATTGAAGGTAATTGTAAATTGAATTTACTGTTTGAATGCTGAAAGGCTTAACATTTTCTTAGAAGCACGTCTTGCAACAGGACTGGTGACACACATACTCTGATGAGGCTAAAGTGGAGGTTTCAGATGAGGCTGTGTGAGGAGACTGGAGTGGAGTTTATAGAGGACACCAAACTGAAGTTTTAAGAGGAGGTTTAGAGTCGAGAGTGGAGTGGCCGTGAGCAGAGTCAGGAGTGGAGCATGTAGAGAAAGCTTGGATCAGAGACTGTAGTGTAACTTGCAGAGGATTCTGGTTTTGGAGAAAGGAGTAAAACTTGCAGAGGAGCATGGAGTAGAGGCTGGAATGCATCTTGAAAAGCATGCTGGGAGTGGAGATTAATGTGAGACTTTCAGAAGAGGCTGGAGTATATGCTGGACTGGAGCTTGCAGAAGAATCTGGAGTATATGCTGGACTGTAGCTTGCAAAAGAGGCTGGAGTATATGCTGGACTGTAGCTTGCAGAAGAGGCTGGAGTATATCCTGGACTGGAGCTTGCAGAAGAGGCTGGAGTATATGATGGACTGTAGCTTGCAGAAGAGACTGGGAGAGGAGAATTAAACGGAACTTGTATAGGAGTTTAGGAGTGGTGTCTGGAGGGGAGGTTAGGGCCTGACCAACCCTGTCCCCCAAGAGTTGAGGTTCTCTAGGTTTTCTCTCTAACCCTAATATATCTCCCCTGATTACAATAACAAGTTGGATAAAAATTTAGCAGGTTTGTTATAGCTGGGGTAGGACCAAAAACTTTGAGGATTATAGCTCTTCAGGAGCAGGGTTTGGCAGCGCTGCTTAGCATATTTGCCTCCTCTTCATTCCCCGAACCCCATCTTTTTGTAATATCTGTCCCTGAAGTGCTTTAAGATAGTTATAGTGGCCCTGTTTCTACACTTCATCTTCTTTTCTATTTCCTCTATGGTTTGGGCTCTGGGCCTTTAGACTTTCTACCCCTTTCCATCCATCTCTGCTCCTCAAACATTGTCTTCCTTGCATCCCATTTTTCCTTCTGCCTGTGCTGCTTTCCTACAATTTCAATCTCATTTACGCTGTCAATTATTGTGTTTTCTTTCTGCTCCAGCTTTCTCTTCGCTTGCTTTTCCCACTCTTTCTTCTCTAGCTGGAGTTGTTTCTTCCTTTCCTTATACATGATTTTATGCTCCCTTTCTTTCCTTTTTTCCTGCTCCATTTTTAATTGCTTTTCATCATTTACATTCCTTTGTCAAACTCCAGCTTCGGTGAAATGTCAGCAGTGGAAAAGACCTTCTGGAGTTGCTGCAGTGTGTCTGGGACTGCTGTGTGTTCTGCTACTGGCTAGGATCATAGGACTGTCTCTCTACTGTAAGTTTAATTCACTTACACTTAAAGTTGAACTGACAACATTTAAAGAGCAAGTTGGCTGGTCAAAAGAATGGAACATTGCTGGTCACAAAAAGTCCTAATTTGGCTTGATTGAGCGATGTTCAAAAAAAGATAGAGAAATATCAAAATTGTTTTTTGACTGCAATTGCTTACAATGGTGTCCTTTCTATTG
>JACXGK010010118.1:6115-18653 GCA_016801125.1 Novumbra hubbsi
GGGGGGGGGGGCATTGAAGGACAGGTACACTGTAGAGATATGTTTTGAAGCAGGGTTTTATTATTGAGGATTGTAGTGCAATAGAGATAGGCAAGTTCAAAAAGCCATTTGAAATTAAACGCAGAGGCTTGATTTGAAATTTTCATGTGAAGGTTTATCTAAATGGCATCGAGAGGCTTTGAACTAGTCAAGATGGAAGCACTTTTATTAAGGAGGATTCTTTCAACAGCCTGGTCTTTGATCTTCTTTTCCATTTACCCGGCTGTACTTGCTGAGGGTTACCATAGCTCAATCCATTGTGACTCTACCGAAGTCATATTGTTTAACTATCAGGCGCTATTTCTTTAATGGATCTTTTTAGTATAGTGAAATATTCTCGATAGAGACAAATGATTGAAGTCAAATAAAAGGCACAGAAAATGCTTGAAGAGTTTGCACAATCCTCATGTAACCTTGGTAACCCGCTTGCAGGGTTCATTCTGTGGACCAAGCGGAGGCCTGGTTCCCTGGCCTGTGTACTGACCCATGTATTTGCCTGGTTCATACAATGTGGTGTCAAGGTCGGCCTTCTGAGTGTGTGTGTATCAATAACACTAAACAGCAGTCCTAACATGGCTCTACTAACTACTCCCGTCCCGTCTGATCCCCTAAGACACTCACGCGTCTTTGAAGTCCCCACTTGAAAGGGCTAATCTGAATGGTGAGTGTGTGCAGTCCAGAAGAACACTGTAAACACTGATTAGAGACTGATTAATGAGCTCCAGCCACTGTAACAGGCACGCACACCCGCTTTAATGAGCTCCAGCCACTGTAACAGAGTGTAACAGAGGCACCCTCTTTCCAGGCCACACAGAAAGGGCTGCGAAAACCCGGAGTGAACAAACTCGACCTTGGCGAACCACGCTAATTGTAAATGAGATTATTCAAGTGACATGAAGTGCATTATTGTCATGTTGTTTATTTTATTACACCAAATTAATTATACCTGTTTTCTCCATCTTTCATCCAGTGTCTGCCGAGATCCTGAAAAGCAGCCTCAGCACCATGGAGAGACACATTCAGAGGCTTGAAAACGACATAGAAAACT
Organism: Novumbra hubbsi; assembly: GCA_016801125.1. Lineage (NCBI taxonomy): Eukaryota > Metazoa > Chordata > Actinopteri > Esociformes > Umbridae > Novumbra > Novumbra hubbsi. Next base: position 7,203 of record JACXGK010010118.1, read on the forward strand.
TCCCCAAGACCGACAACGAGAAGGATAAGTTTGTGGACAAACTGTCTATATCCTTTTTTGTGCTTCTCATCGATTCCTCTCCCGTCTGCCACTGTTGCTGTGATAGAAAGCCGTGCCAGACATGTTTTGGCCATCGGCCGCCTGCAGATTGTTCACCAGCGAGAACTCGTGTGTGCTCTGTTTGTGTTCTCCCTGGCAAGAATGACTAGTTAAGGGCTATAAGTGTGACTTGTGTGGCACCTGGGGGCTTCAAGCAATGGATATGCCTGCTTTTCCACTAGTGAGATGTTTATCAGATCCCCCCTTCACTGCTCCCCAGAGAGAGTTCTGGCCTGGAGCTATTTTTACCGCTGCTCTACCAGTGCTTCCCCTTGGGGACACTAATGGGGGCTCGTTCCCCACCTCCTTATCGCCCACCTCCTGATTTCATCTCCCAGCTGGCCACAGGGCTCTCCTCACAGACCTTCACCTCCCACGGCTCTTCTCTCATTTCGATAACCGAGTGCTTTCACTTAAACTCAAGCGGTTAGGATCTCAAATCAAATTAGCGATGCCCGAGCACTTCTCAGACTCCATTTAAAGGTGGAAGGCGCCACGGCTGAATGTTCATCCAGCTATCTTGCACTTATACACACAAATACAAGATTGCAATGGTTGTAACCAACTCTGATGTCAATGGCTTGGGGCTGTCTTGCTTCCTATAGATATTTGTGCAAAAACAAAAACCCCAAACAGACAGAGTACCTCGTCATCTTTCCCCCAGTGTGCCACATGAATTATAGGAGCGCAAGGTTCAATTAATGGTAATGCCGAATTTCCGTAGGCATCCCATATGTTTAACACCCTCACTTCAAACAGCATTTTACCCTAATTTGATCTCTTCGTGAAAATCTCAAGGTAGAGATTTATTCAGACGTGTGTTGTGCGTGGGGTAGCTGACATAAGTGTAATAGCTGCCTTGCACATTAACAATCAGCTCTCTGTCAAATTGGGCCACTAGAATTGGTGAAATAATAAAAGAACAGAGGCTCAGACAAAGACCTGCTCTGCAGCTCTGAACCAAACATAGCAGGAAAGGCAGCTCAGGCCCCATGATGTCAGTATCGATTCCTGGGCTCCTTGGAGAAAGTGTGCATGACTGAGAGGAAATAGAGAACTGCAGATATACTGCAGCAGTGCTCTGCCTCCCTGTCTGGATCGTGTCCCTGGAGAACGAGGCCGCGGAGAGAAAAGAGGCATGACTGGAAACGCCTCCCCGTCTCACCTGATCCGGAGCCTGAATGGGGCATCTGTGACATGTGGCCGGGTTCTCCTTCGTTACAGCCTCCTTGTGAGTGTAGCAAAGGGAAGGAAGATTGGCAATGGGTTGTTAGGACTTTTATTTTGTAGCCTCCTCTGTGCAGCGGTTGACTGACAGGGGATTGCAACGCTCCTTGCTCGTTTGCGCATGACAGATTAGGCATTGTCAACTCGCCAAGAAAATCCACAAAGCTGTTTAACTCTTCCTTTTGTGGTGCCTGTGATCGATGTGGGAGTCAAGGTGATTCTGATGGTAAGGAGGAGAGTGCATTGGTGTATGACAATCCTCCTCCTGCTCTGTGTGATTACCCGTTAGCAAACACCTCTCTCTCTCTGCCCAGAGTGAGTTTGACCTGCCCGTGACCTTTGGAGGTTTGTGGTTCATCTGCTAGTCAAAATAACAAGGTGTTTGGTAAACATGGCTCGTCTCTGACCCCACATGAATCAATTCCCACGATAAAGCAACAAGGGTAATCCACAAGGTTTTAAAAAATATATATAAAAATCTTGTGTTTAGTCTTTGAGATGCTTTTCCTACGTTTAAGGTGTCTTAAATACTTCAGGCCTCTTCAGCTGTTTGTCTTACCATTCATGATGTTGATTTGTGGAAGGTGCTTGTTGATTTTGCCTTATCGTTAGAGCGTTACTCTTAATTTTTCCTTGAACCTTGACGAGAACATAAACAATAATTTGCAAAAGGCTTTTACATGTAGAACATTGTTGTTTGTCTTGGTTGCTTAGATTTTTATTCAATAGTTGTGCACTTAGATCATAGAAGAATGTGCTGCATAGGTCTGAAAACTGTATGAGTATTTCATTCCTAGGATTATGTTGCATATTTTATTTCAACTTTGCCATAGATAACCATAATGTATGTGTAAAATTTTAGGGTGTGTGAAGCTGACACTTGGATTGATTCCCTGCCATAATGTTTTAGGTTTGGCATTTCCATTTCTAGAAATAACCAAGCCAGAACCGGTCATAGCTTTTTGTGTGCTGGTCATATACCCTCACCTTGAGTTGCTGTGATTAAATTCACGCTAGATGGAATAGCCCGTGATTTCAATTGTTTCGGTTGGTGATTTTGGTTTACATTGTCCGTTGTAACGTCATTTTGTTCTTTACTAAATACCCAATGTACTGTGATGATTTTGATATTTTCTTCATTAAGACCTAATGCGTGATTTAGGTGTTCCCTTGGTTTTGTTTTACAGTGTTAACTTTTCCCACCACTGCTCTGCACTCGTTTCTAGTCTTTTTATATTTAATCTATTGACTAATATAGCCTGGAACCATTCATTGTACACGTACCTGCAGGCCTTGAAAACAGGCCAACGGCGGTACTTCATTTAGCTTTATTGATACATTTTCTCCTTCTATTACAGTAATGTATGCAAATAAGTGACTGCAATGTTTGTTCAGCAGTTTAGTGATCCATATCAGATTTAGTAGAATCCCACAGAGGCTGGGATTTGAGCCATCGGCCTCTGGGGGCCCATAATTCACTTGGGGGGCGGTCCCCACCACACCCCCCTTATAAATGTGTGACTGGGGGCCATGAAGGCATACGGCCCAATAGGGACTGTGGATACTCTGTATACCGGTCCTCTAATGTGGGGAGGTGGGTCGCCATGGCAGTGAAAAGCTGTTCATTGATGGATGGGGGGCCTGTCTTAATAGATTCCCATGTGATACTCAATGCCATCATTCAGCCAGCTGATATTTTGCTTAACCTTTCAGCTCTCGAAGGACCCTGAAAGTCAAAATCAGCTTATGTCATTTTAAAGCCCCCTGACACATTATGACCTGGAGCTGTGCTCCTGAGATGTGTTGTAATAGCTCACTACATTAGCCATGCACCATATAGAAGAAAATCTACTGCAAAAATGCTCAAAGTACCAGTACTTAGCCACAGCAACTCCGCCTTAACATGTTTTATTTGCATCATCCAATTATTAAAATAGAAAAACACGCAACCAGATTATTGACGCCAACTTGGCATATCTACTTGTCACAGTGTATTATATAGAAATGTGCCAAGAAGAATATGTATGGATTGCCTCTCTTGCCATGTTCCCCCACATCGTACTAACAAACATGATACCACTTCTGATGTGTCTGTATGCAACCAGGAGAGCCAGTACTTCCAATAGTGAATAAGAACTGCAGAGGAGGTCTGCTATTACCTTCGGGCCTGCGCTACGGGAAGGCCCACACATGTCTAACTGTGTGACTGTGTAACGCTAAATCAAGGTATCCAGACAGACTCAGCCCCCACACACACACAAACACACAGCTAGATTTCCTCTCCTTTGGCCCAGAGCGGCAATGTAATACCACCCTGTGCTGTGCATTGACAGATGCATTTATGCAGGTAGTACCTTGAGTTGTTCGCCGGTACTTCAAAGGAAGGCATTTGTTTGTTCTTTGGCTGGGCTGTCAAGCCGTAGGACTAGTCTTTAGACGTTTCTCAGTATCACAAGACCATGACTTTTTCTCTGTGTTAATATTACATTTATGATGTTATATAATATGGCGTTTACTGTCCAATTCACTGCTGCTAGCTACAGTCTGTTCGCTTAAATGAGAGCTCGAACTTGAAAATGTTTCCTGAAAAATGTAAAATTGTTAAACAAAGTATGACTAATATTGTTTCCCGTATACCACCTGTAAAGATTTAGCAATGTTGTTGAGATTGAAGCCTGGTATACCTTTGCCATTATCAATGGTAATTACATCTCATAGGTGGAATTACTTCAAATGTGTGTGCCATTATAATCCAGCTAATTTGTTTACGTTTGCACTTCCTCACAGCAGAGAAACTGTTCAGCAGACTTTGCTTCAGTACAATGTTTACCTCACCAACACACTATGTTACCACTCTTTTTTATGAAATCCTCTGTAAATTGTGTGGCCAATTAATTCATATTTGCAGCACAGATAAGCCCCAGAGCCTTTTAATTAAGCAGAAAATTCACAAACTTCAACCAAAGTAAATAAATAGAAAAGAGGATAAAATAACAGTTAATTTCCCTGAGTGGAGTGTTTGTGAGCATTTCTCACTAACCCTTTGTGCCTATACCACTTTTTAATACTTGGATCATGTATTTTTAAAATCAGGGGTGTGTACCCCTGAATGCGAATGGGCTGACAGTTGCGATATATAAGAGTGTATTTTACAGAAATGATGAAACAAATCTAATAGCATTCATGTCAAGTTAATAATGGAAATAATTCAGCTTAGTGGGTTCGTTGTGTATGGGCTATATACCACGAATAAGAGCATTGTATATTGGCCATGTAACACACCCTGCACATCTTATTACTTTGTGATCCAACAACTTTTGCGTGGATGTCTACAGAGGAAATACACAGTAAACGCAGATATCCTGCAGGTTGCATGCAGCGTGTCACCAAAGACATTAGCATTTTAATTAGCTAACGTTAATAAGTGCTTATCAAAACAAACAACATCTAGCAAAAAATGATTGCTACTGAAATAATGATGGAAATAATGAGGCGGGAGGTGTACATGTTTAAAATAAGGGAACGGCTGGCGTGTGTTATCAGGTTGCTGTCTGCGTTGTTTTGGGGGAAATCACGGCATCCAAACCATGTGTTTTGGGCGATATCATTTTGCATAATGCTAATATGCTAATTTTCTTTGATTGCCTTGATGTGTGGCTTGGTGGAGGATACTTGTCTGAATGAGGGGAGGGAAGCTTGATGTCTGCCTCTTCAAATGCCATTTTCAAGCGTTCTGACAATGTCACCTAACAACAAACGCCTGCGCTTTGGGGAGACAACGGTTGTATTTGTATTGTCGTGATTAGAATGGTATTTAACACAATATCAATGCCCATTAATGATGAATGTAACAGTATCTGGAATGTTTAAGTGGTGGGAGTTGTTAAGCGGGAACTTAACTGAGCCACACATTGGGTTGATTAAATACACATGTTGACATTCATTCTACATGAGCCACACATTCACGTTGAGCTTTAAGTCACACTTTGGGATTTAGCCATTCTCATCTGTAGTAACAAATCCCCCTAGATACACCGTTCTGCCATGTGGGCCCTTTTCAGATTGTCTCTATCTTTGCATGTTTGTTGCATGATTGTCCAGCAGGACTGAATACCAGCAAAAGGGGACTTGAGGAAACAAATAACGCGGCATTATGATACAACTTTTCTATATTTAACCAGCAATGTTTGGCAAAACTCAGTTTTACTGTTTGAAAATGATGTCTCCCTCACATTCATTACCAGTTCTGCCAGCTTTTGCTGCAGTGACTGCAATGTTTTATGTAGATGGAAAGTAGATTGCTATGAAGGGATCTAGGCCCACTTCTATAGTACTGTTTTCTTTTGGCAACATGGGTGGGTATTTGAGCATGAACTGTTAGTTTCAATTCCTGCTACACCCTCTCACTTCTGGTTTAGATCTGCCCATAGGCCATTCCTAAATGTGGAATGTATTCCTTATGAAGTAATTCCTATGTAGACTCTTCTGGATCATTATCTTTTTGCTTGACCCAGCTACTGTTCAGCTTTAGCTTTCTTTGTGTAAGTGGCTAATTCATTATTCTCCTAGTTAAGTTGGGTATTGCAGAACATTCTTCATTAAATAAGTCAAATGATAATCAAAATGGATAATGATCATGTTGACCGTGTTAACTGATGTTTGTATTCTGTAGAAAAACTTTAGAAAATCAAAAATGTTGAAAGGCGGCAAATCTTTGCTCCCTGCGCTGTATTGGGTATATATTATGTTATTGATATATTATTATATTAATATATGTATTATGTATTGGTAGCAGCAGTCAAACCATTACTTCCTCAAATCATTTTGGACGGTTAATGTTGTCTTCAGCTGTTTGTCCCTGTATAGACATTACCAAGTGTAGAACCCATTCAAGATCTGACACGAAGCTTGTCCACAGTGTATTCCAGTCCATTGCAACCGGCTGACATATTCACTAAGAGGACACGTGTTTCACTTATTATCAACATCCAATCGTACTTTGTCACTCCTTCTGAGGCGAGCCTGGATGTTGGTGCTGCCGCCTGCCTTCGCGGGCCCAGACACAAGGACGTCTCAATGTGCTGTGTCATTATGCGACTGAATTCCCCAGAAATTCTTCAATCAATGTCTTGTTAGGCTGCAACACTGGGGCCTGATGTGGCAGGTCCATTAGCCAGTAGAGTTAGCTGACAGTCTGCCTTCCCTTCTGGCTCCCTGGGGGTGTATGGAGAGCCAGGGATGGAGGAGGGTTGTGGTGAGGCTCCAGGAAACTGAACCCGGTCTAACCTCTCCATACCCAGGGGCTATTGCACTGTCATAGTCCCACAGATCAAGCCTCAGTGATCTGCCTGCCAGTCTTGGGGTTTTGGTGGAATAGACTCCCAAGCTCAGCTCTTGTCCGTGGGGACTGCATCGCATATGGCCCAATCGTGTTCTAAGACGCCATTTAACGTGAAAGAAATTTACCGTGAAGATAAGAAAAGTTGCTGACAATTGGAATGTGTTTCTTTCTCCCTTTGAAAGATTCCTCTCTCACCTATATAATAAAAAAAGGTATGCTGAAATTAATACAATTTGAATGATTGACATATGATGTACAAATGTACATGGAAGGAGCAGCCTTTTATGAAATGCAACTATTATACTTATAAACTCATAATACAGTGTTTTTAACATTGTATAACGCACAGTAGCAGTTTTAGTACCTGACTGTGTTTTGTATGCTGTCTGTTATGAACTCTGCATATCCAATGATGTTCTCTGTGATATTGGCTGCTTTATGCATGAAGTTTGGCCTGAATCCACACAGATGATTCCTCCTTTGACTTCCTTCTTCAATAACTTGTGCTTCCTTCAGAGCCAGCCGGTTCCAATCTGCACCTCATTACCCCCCCGAATTGCACAGGCTTAGAGCTGGTTAATAGACAGAGCACAGTTGGCCTCATTTGTCATGGGCTCCTGGGTTTGATGCAAAGCCCCTCTGCACTTGTTGCAGCAGCGCTAATCCTACTGTAGAGACACAGACTCGTCTCTCTTGCTCTCCGTGTCTCTCTGTCTTTCTCAGCCTTCACACTCTCCACTGTCATGCCTCGTGATTTCACTTTCATTTGATGTTTTAATGAATTCTCGTACCCCCTCGCAGTTGAACTGGTGCCATTGTCTGGAAATTGTTCCATCAAATTCAAATCGGGGGAACTGGGATTTGTGGTGTTTGTCTTCTCAAAGTTAGACAGGGTTTATTCATCTTTTTTCGCAACCACACATTGTCAGTAGAGAATCGGAGGTGTATGTTCTGTTTAGCGTCTGGGATTTCATCTCCAATAGCCAAGACAGATCACTCGTTGAATGGCAGTGTTTTCATGTTATTGGGCATAGGGTTAACTCACCAGCTAATGCCTCTGCCCTTTATTTCAAATTAGGGTCCCTGGTTTGTGCCCAAGAAATTGTGAAAATGATCAGCATTTTCATTTTGCGTAATAGTCGTTTGCTTATGAGCGAACTGCTTGGTGAAGTTTTTAGACAGGAAAACGGTTAATCGACTGATTTAGCTATATGCATGCGCACTGCTCAAAAGCTTGATTGAGTTCTGACAGAATAGTTTTTCACACCAAACTCTGGGGGAGCGCTATTGATAATGTGGCACGTGTTACCTAGTCTCAAGCTAGTGATATCTACAGGTTTACACAACAAAATAATATCGGGTCTCAAGTCTTCTTCAATAGGTCTCGGAAAATGTAGTGTAACGTCAACAAGCCCGTTGACTACTCCCATGCAGTTCTAGCAAAGCCTTGAGACATTTGCCTTTGCTGAGAAGCAGTTTTTGTTTCCTTTTGGACATTTTATCTGAAAACCGTCATGGTATGGGACATAAATGTTACCTAGAAATTATGTGATTATGAAAAAGAAAGATATGCATTTGGGCTTTTATGTTATATATTTTTTGCTGACTGCATCTAGGGAGTACTTATTCTGCGGTCTGCTTGGCTCTTCTGTTGTAGCCAAGTGCTCTTCCACTATCTAAGGTTTGGTCCGCTTATCCTGCCAGTACAGTTGGATCAGTGTCTCTACCCTCTACATGGCTGCAGGGCTGTCTGACGTCCTGCCCATTTGTATATGTGCACTGACATACAATTAGCCTGATTTATTGACTGGGTTTTGCTGCTTTAAACCAATTAAGAGGTTCATTATGCAAATGGGGTGTACTAATTACCCCCAAGTAACTAATTGATTGTGAGATATATTGTCGACGTCAGACTTGACTCCTAAGACAGGATTTGGCCTTCAACTGTCTTTGCGGGCCTTTAGATGAATGCAATTAGAAATGAGCAAAGAGACAACCGAACCTGCGCCAAGCCATGCCATGTCAAGCAAAGTTCAGATATAATATTCAGGACCGATTTAGCTTGAACAAATGCTCCTCACATGTAGAGTCAATGCTGAACCCTGCGGAACACCACCAGGTTGCAGTCTGAGCTCCAGCTTATCAAATTCCTCTCCAAAGAGATGACAAAAAAGTCAAGTAAAATTTGAGCTGCTAATTAAAATGAATCCACGACAGCCAAGAACACTAACAGTTACAAACAGTGATCTGATGGCAATCAACAGGGGTTTCATCTATTAATTGGCAAGAATGAGGCTCATCAATCACACAGAGGGAGAACGGCGACTGCTGGAGACGGTCCCCACCGCCGTATCCTGTCAGAGTGGGCCGCCACAGGGGGAGGCAGCATGACGTCTGGAGGACAGTCCTGGGGAGAGGGGGAACATCCCCCCCTTCTCCTCCATCCCCCTTCAGCTCTCTATAGTAGTCTCTCTCTCTTTCTCTCTTTCTCTCTCTCTATCTGACAGCCTTTGTTTCCTCGCCTGCACATTTCAAATGAGATTGGTTGTTTTTCCACTGTCAGTCAACCTGTGATGGAATTGTCAGCACTGACGCAATATATTGGGTGATGGAAATGTATCAGTCTTTTACTCATGGAAACATGCTGTGCGCAGGTACCCTACAGCCTTTTCTGCTCTCTTCTTCCTCAACATTGGTGCACAAAAAAGACTTATTGCTATATTAGCAGCTCAGCGTCATTTGCCGATGCCAAAGACAGTTTTGATTTGTTGACATCAATTGTGGTGTGAGTGTCTGGAGTTATCACTGCGTCATCAAATCCCACATCAATCTAGGTAAAGGTCACTTGACTTGTCAGCCGCTGGTAGCTAGTTGTCACAAACACCTAGTACAGAATGGTAAATGATAACTCTGGGGCAAACTCCAGGGTGGAGGGACCCCTTTCAGAATGCAGCTCATCATTCTCGTGGGTTCATCACACACCTAAATCTATAAATTAGCTAGATGACTTGAACAAACACTGAGCTTATTGGCCTAGCTCCTAATTACCTGGTCAATTTAGAAGGTGAAACTGGGTTACAGAACGTTAGGAGTATCAAATACTTTTTACATCTCCTTCGTCAAGCCTCTCTTTCAACCTGAATCGTCATTTCAAGAAATGTTTAAATGTCAACTAGCTGGAACCTGCATGGGGATTTTGTTCAACCAGCTTTGGTTCTGAGGCCTTTGACTCTAAGACAACCCAACCAGCCAAAGAAACAGACGTAGGAGGGCACCTTGCTCAGACCCTGTCTCCCAGGTCCATAAATATGCCGTGGCAATAACTGACTGCTCCATCGATTTCCAGCAATCAATGCAACTGTTCTTGTTCCCCCGTGCCGCTTGATCGATTTAGACCAATCATGGTAACTGCATGCCTCTAGTTATTGCGCTCTATCGTATTCTGCATGGGCACGGACACGTCTGGTCATATAGTTACTTAGTGCAAAGTGCCACGCCTGAGGGCAATGGTGACTTATGGATGGATAGTGGTGATTCAGGTGGTCGTTATCACTGAGCGCTGTAATCACAACTACAATCAAAGCAAGAGAGTGGTTGTTTTGTCTCCCGGGCATTGTTTTAACTTGTCTTTATTTAACCAGCTAATGAAACCTCTGTTATGCCTGCCATCTTGACACACAGCATTACAGCGATCTACAAGTCAAGACAATAATGTTCCAGGCTGAATTTAATTGACAATTAGCCCTCAACTGAAATTGGAGGTACAAACGGCGCAACCTCCGTAAACATGATTACAGGAGATGGGCGCGGTAGCCCAGCTGGGCGCATGGCCATGTGCCACGGGTCATCGCAGCAGAGCCGCCCTCAGTCAACACACACACACACACTAACACTCACACCCACACACACTAACACACACACACTAACACACACTAACACACACTAACACTCACACAAACACTAACGCACGCTACCGGCAGAAACGTCCAGTCTGAGCGCTGTCATTTCACAGGAACTGGAATGTGTGAGGCGATGCGGCAGCTGTGGCCTGCATTGACCTTGACTTGACTCCTTGGTGATGGAGACTTAGAGATGATCGGCCCGGCTTTGGGTTTCCCATCTCTCCCTTCCCAACGTGGAGAGTAGAATCTGGGGTGGGATCCTCAGCGTCAAGGACATAGACCGTTTATAGTGTCGTATATTCTTTTGCGGAGGGAAGAGAGAAGCACGTTGAAACGAGCCTGGGATGCCATTCCCTTTTTAGCTCTCCCCATTTGCTGCATCCGTCTCCAACTACTTTCATAAAAAGGGGTTCAAAGTCGGTTCCCTTCAAAACTGTCAACACTTTCTCTCACTCTTTAATTAGCTGTCAACAGGGTGGCTGACAGGGCGGGCTGGCCTGCTGCGGCTCAATGTCCCACGTCGTGAAGTACACGCAGGTCCCGTCTAGGGGTCGGGGACACGGGTCCCGTCTAGGGGTCGGGGACACGGGTCACGTCTAGGGGTCGGGGACACGGGTCACGTTTAGGGTTCGGGGGCACGGGTCCCGTCTAGGGGTCGGGGACACGGGTCACGTTTAGGGTTCGGGGGCACGGGTCCCGTCTAGGGGTCGGGACACGGGTCCCGTCTAGGGGTCACGTCTAGGGGTCGGGGACACGGGTCACGTCTAGGGGTCGGGGACACGTCTAGGGGTCGGGGACATGGGTCACGTCTAGGGGTCGGGGGCACGGGTCCCGTCTAGGGGTCGGGGACACGGGTCCCGTCTAGGGGTCGGGGACACGGGT
>JACXGK010010119.1:0-18552 GCA_016801125.1 Novumbra hubbsi
GTACAATAGTTTCATGGTAGTACCTAATAGAATAGCAGTACTAATGTTGGTACAATAGTTTCATGGTAGTACCTAATAGAATAGCAGTACTAATGTTGGTACAATAGTTTCATGGTAGTACCTAATAGAATAGCAGTACTAATGTTGGTACAATAGTTTCATGGTAGTACCTAATAGAATAGCAGTACTAATGTTGGTAAAATAGTTTTGTGGTAGTACCTAATAGAATAGCAGTACTAATGTTGGTACAATAGTTTCATGGTAGTACCTAAAAGAATAGCAGTACTAATGTTGGTACAATAGTTTCATGGTAGTACCTAATAGAATAGCAGTACTAATGTTGGTACAATAGTTTCATGGTAGTACCTAATAGAATAGCAGTACTAATGTTGGTAAAATAGTTTCGTGGTAGTACCTAATAGAATAGCAGTACTAATGTTGGTACAATAGTTTCATGGTAGTACCTAAAAGAATAGCAGTACTAATGTTGGTACAATAGTTTCATGGTAGTACCTAATAGCATTACGCACGCTACTATAGTAATTCCATGAAGGTTCATTTATATTTATTATTACAAATAGAGGATAATGTTAGGATGTAGATATAGGCCAATGTAGATTTATTTAGCATGTCTCTCACACCGCTTTACATATAATAATGGTGTATTATTATGGTTGGATACACAGCACATGTCTAGGATGACTCCACCAAAACATCACAATACAACTTAAAACAAACAAAAACGGGACTAAATTGCCTAATTTAGGCTTTCTGACAAGAACTCAGGACAGGGGGGAATCTAGTTGTAAAAACCATCCCATCATTACTAGTAGTAGGCCTTTAACAATATTTAACTTCACTCAGTTTAAAGGCAGCACAAATGCAAAACCTGCGCCAACACACAAACAATATGATTCTCAGCTGATATAGCTAGGCTATAATGTTGAGGAACGACATTCCCAAATACAACAGGGCAACTTCCCTCTTAGTCATCAACATCAAAGCTACCAAGATTGCAATTATTGTGTCTTTGCGTCATGAAAAGACAATAATGGCAGTCTTGGTCTTGAAGTCTAAGTCAGGAGTTGTCCCGATGTTTTAGAGTATATTACTCACTACAATTAGCTTGAAAACAATGTTACATTTTACAAAATCAATACATTTACATGATTTAGACACATAGTTTTATATCCTTTCATATAATGAGAACACAATCCAACCAAAACTAAACTAAATGTAAAATGTTCTAATTCCACTGCGAATACACATAGCAGTTAGAAACAATTCATTCTCTGTATGATGGAATTACACAGAATTCAGAAGGAAACATGGTAATATATTGGCTCAGAAAACCAAGGCTCAGAGCTGTAACTCTAAAATCAAACTACAATAAATAATGTTATTATTATTGGCTCTTTTGAGGGGGAAAAGGTGACAATGTGACATGGAAAACATCAGTCGTTTAACTCCGTAATTTGTTCCTACTTGTTATATCTAACATGCCCTTGTCAATCTGCTTCATTATTTAGAAATCATTCAATAAACAATCGCCTCACAGTGGCTTATTGAACAAAACTGTACTGTTGGATAGCATGGTTACTGTTTAACACCTTGGCCTCAAAGACTTTCCATTAAGTTATGTCAATTCTATTCCATTGTCCTTGCTTTTCTATAGTACATAAACCCTGCAGGGTTAGCTTTCACTGAGTGGATCTTTCTCCTTAAAGTAACTTCAAAATACCTGACATACACCTCCAGCGGTGGACGCAAGTTGACTGTGAATGCTAGAAATATGAGCAATTCAATTCAATTGTCAAAATGGATGTGCTCCTATTACCACTGCCTTCAATATCCACCGATTCTACACAGAGTGAGAAAATAGGGGTAGAGTGAAACCATTAGCAGAGTGAGCTACACCTTTCAGGCGGGACGTAGTGGTGAGGTCTTTTGTCATCCTCAAATCCTAAGCGATGTATTGCGGGTGAAGCGGCGGTTCCCTAGGTCGGTTCATTTGATGGACGCCATGATCTTGATGTACTGAAGGGCGCTGTGGGCCGCGTCATTGTGCGCATTGCTGCAGGAGATGCCCGTGCCGTGGCACACCGTGACGGGCGAGGTGGACAGCTCTGCCAGGCACTGGTACTGCCCATTCACCGTCAGCTCGTCTGTCAAGCAAAGCACAGAGACACTGTACAATACACCTGGAACGGGCCCTTGTAAGGCCCTATGTAAACAGCTATGTGGTTAGTGAAAGGGAGAGGTTGACTGCTGACCAATGTCAAAGTATGTGACTTCGAAGCCCTGCTCTTTGGAGAGCTCCAACATCATCTGGATGTAGTCCGTGTTGGGAATGCTCAGTGGGTTTCTTCTCAGTAGAGACATCTTCTCTGCCGACGAGTTACGCAAGTTCTCCAATCGCACACTAGGCTTTGGGCTCTAGAAAGAAGTAATCAAAGAATGGACATCACGTTCATTCTACATGACAATGAAAACTAGCAAAGGGGCAAAACCAGGAGGAAATATTCTACATACCCATGTGATTTCAGGACAGCCAGAAAGACTTTGAAGTTTTGCCACCATCTTTTCTGCAGCTGCTTTTTTGGCCACCTTCTTGGAATTTCCTATTGCTATTGGATACGTTTGGATGACATTATAAATCATTCAAGTGAACCCTTACAGTAGAATATGTCTTAATAATTCACCAATCCAAAAACACAACTCTCATATGCGATTTTAATACAATCATAAAACATTTAGAAAGCTCAATCAAAGGTATTCTATGATGCGCTTTTCTATGTCAGTCCGTGTCTGTACAGGTAGAGAGAACATTGACAATGTCTTAACAGAACAGTGGAGTTACATACCGGTCTCTGTTAGAGACTCCATTCTGCAGGTAACAGTGAACTCTCTTTTGTGAGGCGGGCCTGCCTCCATCAGGACAGTGTACTCAGGGAGACGCCATCCACGCTGCAGGGCCAGCTCCTTTTGAGGAGAAATCCATTTAAGCAAAGATTCAAAAACAAGCCTTCATATGGTCTATTGTTCTTTTGTTACCCCAATGGCATTCAATGGAAACATACACGTTTCTACAATTGAAGCCCTTGTCATCTAAAAAACACATTTGAAGGTCACAGAAGGGCAAAAACAAAGACACCTGCAGTATTCCCACTGAGTTGGGTTGTTCGTTGTGCTCTAGAGGAATGCCATTACTCTCAGTTTTTATGTGGAGTCTGCAGAGGGAATAAGAAAGACATTCTTAACAGTCTTAAGTGTTTAAATTCTACCTGTTATCATACATGCTCATGCTAACTTACGGTTTCCCAATGTCTATTTCTAAAAGCTTCAGGGCAGACTCAGCAGCTTGGTGTTTGGCTGCTTTTTTACTGGATCCTTGACCTGTAATATATAATGACACACACATTATCCAAAGATATTGCAAATAAGACAAAAATAGGGATACAATTTTGAAGCACACGTTATATAATCCGATATATACTTAACTAAGTAGAGTGTCTTGCACATAACTAGTTACTAGGTACTGTACGTTGCAAAAATACTTTTTCACCTGTGCCGGACACATCTCCTATTGCCACGTTAAAGATGAAGCTGGGTTGATGTGCCTCCCCTTCAGCTTTTTCCATAACATACACGGGAAGGTTACCAATTTTGGTTCCATATTCATGTAGAACTTGTATGGGTGTTTTACCGGGACACGTTGTTTGAGTTTGTTGAATACTCAAGCTGTATAGAAGTGACGATGTCAGTCAGACATTAGTGTCAATTCAATGGAATTTTATATTGACTGACAGAGATGAAGATAGCACAGTACAAGCTGTGGGATGCACACTGTGAAAAGTTCGTTTATTAGGCACAGATAACAATTATAAGGTCTACCTGCTACAGTGAAATAATAACGCTAAGTAAAACTAGTTGGCTTAGTAACGAGCATCATCAAAAATATGAAAACAAATCGGATGTAGCTAGCTACAGAAGCTTTTCGTAGCATGACAGACCTCGTGTTGTTGTTGTGCGAAGTCCTTATTTGTGTAGATTGAAATCCGTCTTGAGACATGGCTAACAATATAGCAATTGACAGTTACCAATTGTCTAGGGTATATCGTTTTAAGTGTCAATTGTATGCTGCAGAAACCGGCGAATATAGCGGGGGTTGCAGATTTTTTTATCGCTCGACTACAGATCAACATCCGGTTCAACAGGTCAAAAGTGTATTTTCATAGGTGAATACTGCCATCTGCTGTTCCAATCGGTTCCAATGAAGCTATAAACGTTTTGTTACAAAGCGAAGTTATTCAACCATGGTTCCGGGGTCCTTAAAGCTACTGCAAGGGGTCCCTGGAAGATCTCTCAAAAGTGTAGTATTAGTATTATAATATTATTAATAACACATCATTGTAAATTATTTGTTTTACGTTTGCCTCACTTAGAAATTGAGAAAATGTTTTAGAAATACAAATTTGCTATAATAGTAAAACTATAGAACAAATGTTTAAAGTATTATATTGCCACACATATTTATATGGAGTAAGTTAAGTTATTAAACATTATATATATATATTTACAAGTGTTAGGTAATTTAAGTGGCAGAGTGTCTTGGTAATCAAATCTTGATGACCCTTGGTACAAAGCAGAGTACTCTGGTCTAACGACCCACATTCATTGTTGTGTGGAAACATGTTGTATAGTGTGCAAACATTATTTTCTCTCCCAGAACAGTTCTGTTTGTAAGAAACAGAAGTTACCTATGACCTCATATTAGAATACCAGCTAAACTGTGAGAAGCACCTCTGCTGCTAGGACAACCATTTGAATGATGCCCCTGCCTAGCTGAATTTAGTAAACAATGGAAATGTGAGTTTTTAATTTCCTTTTACATCACTCTACTACGAAACAACAACGTATTCAAATATCGCGGATAGCTGAAACGGGTAGTTGGAAAATAATTTTGAATGGCTTGGCTTACTGTAGCTTTTTGTATGATGATCAAAGCACTGGTAGGATTCCACAACCATAGCCACAGGAAGTAGCGGTGCTGAGGGTGCAACAGGAGCACCTGTCGTAGACTCACCACCTCACGACAAGATTCAGTGGACACAAATCCAATTCACAACCAACCGCTCAACCATTATCAGCACCTCCTGATTAAAACCTTTACCCGTGGCTGTGTGGCCACAAGCGTTTAAATTCCACCTTGGTTTCTTATAGTGTGTACTGTGGTGGGACGGGATGCAAAGGGCTGAGAAGACATTGTTGGTTTTGTGGGTTTATTGTGGACTGTACCACCCACTACTGACAGCGGGGTGTTGCCAAGGCATCGCCCAGTTGGGTGCCACATTTTTTAGTGGTTTATGATCCAGAGATCATTTAGAAGAGAATACAGAGCTCTGGGCCGGTCTATCTGGTTGATGATTCTGAGTGCCTGTACCAACGACCCTAGTAGCATGACCACTGCCATGCCTAACTATACATCCTGCCTGAAGACCATCACGCTGTCAGAAAAACAACAAAAGACGATCAAGTCAAGACTGAAAAGAACTCTGCATTCGTTTTTTTGTTTGTTTTTGTTGAAGCACTTTGAGATTCACTTTGTAATGAATAAATAATGTGTTCTCTAGGCAGGGGGTCTTGCAGGACATGCAAGAACAGATGGGGAAGCTGACTGCCCTCTTGAAGGATGAGCGGCGTTCCCACCACCAAAGCTGCCGTGCGGTGAGGGATCTGGATAGTTTGTCCAAGATGGTTAGGTGAAGGGAATATCTCCTTGTAATGTCGGCGTGTGTGTTACACAGCTGTTGGATGGAGCAGAGCGGAAAGCAGAAAGAGTCAGGCAGCAGCAACAGCTGGAGATGGAGTAGGTACCTGCCGTCCCACTGTTAGCTTGGGTGTACTCGGAGTGGGAAGGGAAGTCATGTTTTTTGTTAGCAACATATATAACATACACTGCAAGTAAAAGAAAAAAATACTAGACCAATTATCTATTCCACTGCTATATCATTTATGCAGCAATGTGGTATTGGAATATGGTCCGTAGACCTCTGTCATTTATTTCCTGTTCTAACCTCCCCTTGACTTTCAGGCAGCTGATGCAGGCCCACAGATCTGAGATCAGTGCTTTAGTGGACTTCCACACCAAGACTGTGGAGGGGGAGAGGGGCTGTGCAGAGGAGAGATGTGGTGTGAAGCAGAGAACATAGCTGATGGCATCCTAAGAGGATACTAACACGTTAAACTGTCCATGAATCTCTATCTTTGTTTGTTAATCCTCACAGCCCTGCTTGAGAAAGATTACGAGTTCCTGAAAAGCGCCTTCCATACATACAAGGTGAATTAACCGGTAAGAGTCTTTCACATTCTTCCAGCCAAATTTACTCAGAAGGTTTTGTCTACTGCTCTAGGAGAGTATCTTTGTGGAGATGTGTACCAACTGGATAAGGGAGGAAAACCGCTGGAAAGAGGAGCAGCAGAGGGTTCTCATGGACCGACTGATGCATTGTATTCACACATGAGCAAAGAATAATAAATATTCAGGTCCTCGGTTTTAGTGGTGACATTTACAAATATTATTTCTCATCCTCGACAGTAAGTGAAAAGTTGAACAAAAGTAAGCAAGAAAACGAAAGCCAAAGAGAGGCATTCAAAACACAAATGGCAGACCTCCAGGACAGTTTTGAGGGAGAGAAACAGGTGCTAGGCATAATTTCACTTCCAACTTCGAACGTGTATTCAGTTTGGGCAATGTTGGTTACGGAGTGTATGTTAGTCTAGGTGTTAGCTGTTGAGCTGACAGAAAAGGATGTGACCATACATTTGCTGAACACAGCCCTTCAGCAAACACAACAGCAACTGGACATTGTGGTGGGCTACTAATACTCTATATCTATTTCACCTAATGAAGCTGGCGCTGGAGTCTCTGCTCAAACCTGCTAATGATGGCTATCTTCTTGTTGTTACAGACCTGCCGTCTGTCAGACTTCGTGAAGAACACACGCCGCCTCGGGTCAAGACGTATGTCACACATTATACAAGAACCAACAGTGCCATAGTGCTACTCATGACCACACCAGTATGTGACTGGACGTCACTTTGTTCCATCAGAAACGTTGCATTGTATGACATGCCACAAAATTCATAAAATTCATTGAAAATATAATTTATTAATTTAGGTAGTCAATCTTATAGGCAATTAACAATTTAGACAAAAAATTTGTAATACATTAAAAAATGTTAAGTAAAGTTACTTAAGTGCATTAATGTTATACTGTTTTCCATTTACCTGATCAACATTTAAAAACAAAACATTCCTAAACATTTATTCGTACATATTTTTTATAGAATTCAATGTGTGTAATTCCAGACACGTGAATAAAATGTAAACATTATTTTGAAAACATTTAAATTGATATCTGAGGAACTCTAGAGACTGCTGTGTAAACAGGAAGTTATATTCAAGTAGTTTTCAACAAGTTAATCATGTCAGTAAGAGGTCACTGATTTGGTGAGAATGGGTCACTGATTTGGTGCGAATGGGTCCCTGATTTGGTAAGAATGCTCAAAATGACAGAAACCAGATTTCAAACCCTCTGCTCTAGAGATCTCAAGTGTATGTTTGTGGCTCACAATGTGGGAGGTGAGTGTTTGGGCTTGGGAAACACCACCAGCTTTCTGAGTGAGTATGCAGGCTGGGGCATCTGCTTCCTCTCACCGTTTTCATCACTCATACGGCTGACATCATGGTTTACCTTGGTCAGGATGGACAGCAAGTCACGCCCCCTGGATAGAAAGAAACGTGTGAGAGGAAATTTAATCCAATATTATATACCAACAGCTCTCTATGGTTCCATCTGTGTGTCATATTACGCTTTATTTGTTTTATGTTTGTAAAGTGGATTTCAGACACAACAAGAAAAGGTACAATTCCAAGGAAATTGTAAAGTGCAGTTGCAGTCGCACCAGCTGTGTCCAGTGTCCAGCTGTTTACTGGCAGTAAATTAACACAGATAATCTCCTGGTACTAAACTGGCCATCTCCCAAATACAAAAACAAACATATGTCCCATATGGCTCATTTCATTGTCACTGCATAAACAGTACTGTAGCTAGCATGCATTACTTGCAAACTTCAGAAACTTGCAGCAATTTGCATGGCCTCATTCTGGAAAGTTTGCTAACGTAAGTTGCTAGGCAACCCGCGTTCAGTGTGGCTAGCTACCCTTCGGCCAGTGTGGCCACAAACGTTTTTTGCCACAAAAACTTAATATTAATATTAACTTAAAACTAATATTTCTTAAACCTTCAACAAACAATAGCAACACAATCAGAAACGAGATGCACATTTTAATACCTGTCATGTCTCCGTAGTGCAAGAACTGTTGGAGGAGTTAGGGTGGCTATAATAATAAATAAATAAATATGTGAGACTACATGGGGGACACCCCCACTTAATTAGGTAAAATACCAAGTCCATCTTTGAGCACTGACCTGGGCACCATTTGGATGAGGTTCTTGCACAGTGATTGGATGAACCAAGTTCCCAGCGTCTTGTCTCTATAAGATGCAAATTGAGGTACAGTGGCCATGCCCAAAAGGAAGTCAGAATCTGAGGGAATAGACTCTCTGGGTACTCGTGCATCAGTGCAAATAGAGCCAGTGGTAGTAAGGTCTTCAGGGTCTCTGCTGTCGGACTGGAGAAACACCGGTTTTTGTCTCTTGTTGCCCTGGCAGGCCTGGATGAAAAACAGCTTGGGCTTTCCCGTCAGTGATTTGCAGTTCAGTCCAGAGAAGGGCTCTGTGATCTGCCTGATTTCAAGCACCCGGCCGTCCACCCCGTACACACCTCCTTCCAGACCGTGACTCAGGACGCAGCACACTAGGCAGTCGTTTTGGCTGTGGTCACGGCAGCTGAGCTTTTCAAGATGAGACAGCATCTGTTCCCGACTGCAGTCTGATTCAACCTGCACCTCAAAGCCCAACCACTGAAACACACTAATCAAACGCTCTGTAACGGAACACAAAAGATAGAGGTGGTTGTCTTTTAGGCATTGATTCTGAAAAAGCCCCAATTTACAGGATTTACAGGATTTTCACAATGCAAAGTCATGATGATCTCACCTTTGTCTACATTCGTCCCCTCCCTCTTTTTAAAATCTGTAGTTGATCTAAAGTAATGGTTGTTAATGATCAGACAAACTCCTCTCGAACTTCCTGTCATAGCATATTCTTCCAGTTCCTTCAAAAGGAAAACATACATATTGTATCATTGAGCTATTAATACATATGTATATACAATACCTGTATACATTCCAGTCAAAAAAAACCATAATGACCTATTCAATGTTCAGCCTAAGCCGATGCCTTTGGTTCACGTGACAACACAGGACTTAATAAGGCCCACTGCTCTTTAGCCAGTAAATAAGAAGAATTACTGAGCCTTTCTTGGCTTTTCTGAAAGAAACCAAAACATCCAAACCGAATCACCAAAACACATACTCTCTGAGTATCTGCTGGGACAGGAGCTGTGTTGTCCCCATGCGAGGATCTGGATGAAACACCCAGATTATCTAAAAGTGAGAAGACATGGATCAGGTAAGAATGCATCAATGGTTAAGCCAAAATGTTACGTGACGCCAATGAGCAAAGTGGAAGAGGACAATCTGCGGAGTGTTTTTGGTAAGCCACTAGGGTTTGTGGAAACAACCTCTACGTTGCTGAAGGACCACTGTTTACCGCGGTATATTGACCATACATCAAAACCAATCGTGCCTTATGGATTAGTTACATCATGACTGTCAGTCAATCGGCATTCAAACCACAGGGTATATAGTGTATGTTCTAAACTGACCATGAATCGCAGCAGCACAGTTTTCTTCACTGGTACTTAGCACACCCAGTCGAGGCAAAAGTTCCTCATTCACAGTTTCTGAGACCTTTTGTGCATCTGTGTGTGAGAATACCGAGATCAGACAAAAAAGGCTGTGGGTTCTGTGATACCATACTGAGATCAGGCGTGAAAAGTACCAGGCCACACGTCGGACAAACCCATGGTAGTGTCAGTTGAATTCAGGGAGGACACCTGTGGAAGGAGATCAGAGAACCGTGAATAGACATGAAGGATGGCCATAGACTCTAATGTGAAGACTAAGGCTGTGTGGAGGATGATGTGTGGAGAACATTAGAACATACAACTGTTTCATGCGGTGCGTTTATCTTGAATGTAGTTTATACAATAAATAGCTCTGATATATAAAGACTGACCTCAGTTGAAGTACACAAGACAGAAGGGTGCTCTTCGGGGATTACCACAGGTCGAAATGTCCGTGTGTTTCCGCCAAAGGCAATCGGGAAAAAGGACATAAGAATGTTATACATTAGGAGAAAAAAATGTACACCTGCTGGAGTCACGGCTCCTACCTGTTGGTCCACAGGACACAGGTCTCTTCAGTTGAACGGACCGAGTCTGAGGTAAAATAAAGAGAAAACAATCGTGAGATTCAGTGACGATAACAGCAGTTATCGGGCTGAATAAAGGAGTACCTAATAATCTACGATAAGAATTGAAGGGGTGACAAAGCACTGCACAGTGAGGTGACAGATGCATTTGGCTGACCAATGTCTTTCAGAATTCCATGGCAGTCACAGCCCTGTGTGTTACCTGGGTTTCTGGAAGAACTACAGATGAAGACCTTGCTCTTTGCAGGCCCACCCCGGTTTCTTGGGTTGGCCCTGATTGAAATGTTTTTGCAAGAGTCAAGCATGTTAACAGACAGGCATGGGCGTGTCCAGAATCGAGGACAGGATTATTCACCAGTTCAGAAAAAGATATTGTAGTGATATTAGTCACACAATCCGGAAGTGAAAACCTTACCCCTTTGAGCCTGAAAATTCTGGATTTTAGTTTTCAACATAGGGATCACAATTTTAAGAATGTTTTCAAGGATGTTTAATTTGTGTTCGCTTAAAATGTCACATTTCTCCATTTCCAGGAACACTTGCAAGGTAGTCTGAAATAAAAAAGCAAAATGGGTAATGTCAGTTCGTCCAAGTAAACATCACCATTATTCATATGTTACTTGGCTGTTCAAGTGTACTCACCACATTGTCTTCCAGTTTTTTACGAGGAAGGTCATCTTTTAACATGAACTTGATCTCCTTTAACTCATCTTGAGTGATGTTCTCAGACAGCTCATACAGGAGCTTTCTGTAGATTTATTATTAGACATTTATTCAAGTTGTCATCATACAGTACTTTATATGTTATGTTAAACAGCAAAATAATATTGCATCATGCTTTCTATATTTTATATAACTGTCTATATTCACCTAAAAGGACAGATGAAGCTGCTAGTTGTTGGAAGATCTTGGCTGAGGCCAAGCTCACGGATCAAACTTTGACGTTTGATGGTGAGTAATAGCTCCGGAAGCAAGTAAGGTCGTTCTGGTGTTAACAGTTCTCGGTCCATCAAAAGAGCGAATAGTTGACCTGCTGTCAGACCTGAACTTACATCCTTCTCAAGCAGGTTTTTGCATAGAAATGCAAGTGCTTCCTCTTCTTCACGGCTCAGGGCATGCGCCACTTTTAACAGCTGCTTTTGGAAATTCATATCAATCTGTTGTAAAACAAAAGTGTCTGTAATATATATTAAAAAAAAAATTACACATAGCCCTGACGATTTTTGCAACCCCAGATTAGAAGGCCAATCCGAAGGGTGGTATTTAATTGTTCGTGACGAAGACCGGCGAGTACTTGAAACGCGGTGGCAAGCGCTGATTTTCTGGCAGACAAACTATAGAAGTTCCCGAAACTTGGGACGTCCTGAATCTATTATTGTCCATTCGGCTGGTACGCTATAAACTACGTTTCAGTTACAAAATAAAATTATATATGAATTCTCTTAATAACAATTACACAGAAATACCAATGTAAATAGGCTTTACACTGTACAATACCATTACTTATTCATTTGAGCAAACGCCGCACCCCAAAACACTTTGAGAAGTACCAAACCTTACGTACTTGAAGTTCAAATTGCGTTCGTCACCGAGATTTTTCAAGTTCACATAAATGTAGACTACTTTAGGGTAACAAAAATATATCATGTTCTTTGATAGACTACTTAGCCCGAAGTTCAATATCGAAAGTATCGGGATGTGTCTGCGTCACAACGATGATTCATAATTCATGCTCAAACACGTTTCTAGGCAGCGCCAAACTATTATTGGATGTGAAAAAATAACGGTAGTACTCAAACATAAAATAGAAAACATGTAGGTTATTTAAAACAAAAAACGTTTTTTTAACATTGTCTAAATACCTGTTTTCAGAGCACTCAGGGCCCTATGCGAGAATTAGTTGGGGGGCCACGATCTCAAAAGAATATGATTAATAGTAAAAACCAAAGTAAGCATACGTACGTGTACTGCAGCAGAGTATATTATTTTGCCATATTTATTTTATGTCAATACATTTCACATGACCTTTAGCTATACCTATTCAAACCACATAACAACTCGCTATGCTGCATTCCATTTTGACTGTGTAACTACTTTACATTGCCACACGTCATATTACATCCTTATTCTAACAATCCTGTTTAGTGTACCTGGGCATTATCATACCATTCTTTCTTCCCCACAAAGTATTGTCTGGTAAAAACACTTACATTAAAGGGCATTGTCTACCTTTAGCTCAACTCAATATGCACATAATATGTCCATTATAGACCACAGCTCAAGGATGTAAAAAAAGGGTGTAAGCAGGTCAAAAGTCTTC
Source organism: Novumbra hubbsi (assembly GCA_016801125.1). Classification (NCBI taxonomy): domain Eukaryota; kingdom Metazoa; phylum Chordata; class Actinopteri; order Esociformes; family Umbridae; genus Novumbra; species Novumbra hubbsi. The sequence goes on from JACXGK010010119.1 coordinate 12,784, forward strand.
TACCTTTTCTGCTTGCTTTCATGCATGTACAATAGGATTCACCCCATTTCCAATTGTTCAAAGTTCTTACTTTAATCCCTGAAACACAGATGTTATATCTTACAAAGTTTGTGATATATTGACACTTTTCACGGGAGATATAACACTTATTAACACATGGTGCAGTGAAGCTATACTACATTCATACTATACATTAATAAAAACACACAAAGAAATACTGCATTTTATATTTTTATTAAACACAATAAAGGTAAAAAAGATAACATGACCTGGTTGTTCAACCATAATGTGTGGTTAAAAAATAGATGTCCTCTTAACCCCTCTGGCAAGAAGGATCCGTCTTAATATGCCTCTTCCAAAATGGATCTTATAACAGCCTTGAGCAGACTCCTTCTGATTAGAGTAGTTGGTCTGTGAGTCCTGAATAAAAGATTCTGTAAGATAGACAGAAAGATGGAATAATTACTGCTAAATGTTTTATTTAGACACACTAGCCTAGTAATATGTGCACCGCCGATCCCTTTTGCTATTTAGTAATCAATGACAGATGTAAAACAATACAATAGCTTTCTCACAAAGCCACTTAACCCTGCTGCAATCCCCTAGCACCAGATCAGCCTTATAATCAATTGGAATAGACCCAACGCCATAGGCTTCCTCTTTAAAACGTATCGATCCCCAAACAGACTCAATACATGAAAGAAATCACCCCAAACTGTATTTGAGATAGAAAGAATCTGCGTTAGTACATTGAACACAAAGGTGGTCCTTGGAACCTTCAAAAGGGTTCTCCTACATGAACAGCTCGTTAACCCTCTTTGTGTGTGTGGAGATAACATTGTTAGACGAGTGACTTACTGTCAGTCATGAGAGAGCGCATGGCAGTGATCTGTTCATGGGGCCCGGTCAACTGGCGCCTCCCCAGGCCGTGGGTCTGAGACATGACGCAGTCAACATAGATGTCCCCAAACACTTGGGCTAGGTCCCAAAACAGAGCACTGTGCCTCCTGTTATCCGATGACTTGAGGAACACCATCAGTTCCCAGAATGCAGGCACAGTGTCAGCAATCCTCGGGGAGCGCATCTCCAGAAGGAGTTCCGAAGAGGAGGTCCAGCACTGTGAAGCCCGGTTCAGAGTCAAGGGGTCGACCTGTACTGGCTTCTGGCCTCGGAGAGGCACCACACACACACAGCCTAGAAGCAGCACAGTGACCAGAAACATGTTGAGGAACACAGTGTCCATCTGCATGAAGACAGAGCAGGGATTTTGGTGAAACATAAATGATATAACAAAACATTTATTCAGTCAAACATGTTGGTATTATCACCGCATTTTGTTTACACAGATGTTTTGTTTGTTAACTCCTGTAGGAGTTTAATTTACAACAAGTACAAAAACAAATATATTCATTCCAAACAATGAGGATATACGTTTTTGAAAACAATTTAAATAACATCGCAAGTATTGCATTACAATCTTTATAAAATAATAAAATAAGCCTTGCAAAATTATCCTGAAATGAAATGAACAGAAACATAATCTAATTTCAGACTTCTCTCAAATGCAATCGTAAAGATCGATGAGATGCAACTGGTGAAAAACAAGGACTTACCTTGTGGAGAGTGATGTAGTTTCTGTAAACCTCGATGTTTAGATACATCTGTTTGCTCTCCAATACAATACATTAGTCATGATAGTAAGGGGGACGGACAAAGAGTTAATCAGCGTTCCAATGGAAGTGATCAAACGTTGTATGAGTGTCACATGCGTATTGTACTACTGGTTCATTTGCATAACATACAGACATTCATCTTTTTGTTTTCAAGATTGTTTTCATTACTTCCACCACTTCCATTACTTCCACCACTGCAAATAAAGACAGAATGTGGCTATGACTTAAAGACAGAATGTGGCTATGACTTGAAGACAGAATGTGGCTATGACTTGAAGACAGAATGTGGCTATGACTTAAAGACAGAATGTGGCGATGACCTAAAGACATAATGTAGCTATGACCTAAAGACAGAATGTAGTCATGACCTAAAGACATAATGTAGCTATGACCTAAAGACAGAATGTAGTCATGACCTAAAGACATAATGTAGACATGACCTAAAGACAGAATGTAGTCATGACCTAAAGACATAATGTAGCTATGACCTAAAGACAGAATGTAGACATGACCTAAAGACAGAATGTAGTCATGACCTAAAGACATAATGTAGCTATGACCTAAAGACAGAATGTAGACATGACCTAATGACAGAATGTAGACATGACCTAAAGACAGAATGTAGTCATGACTGTGTCAATTTCCCTCAAGCTTATTGGTCCTACACAATCACTTAATCACTAAATGAGTTAATGCATTTAAATGCATAGGTAAACAAACCATTTAAAGTTTGTCAAGAGCAGAACATTTTATTTTATGAATATTAATTAACCTTAATGAGATTAAAGATCAGGTCTATAGTTAACACAAATATAAACAAAAAATAAACAATTTAGAGATATTACACAGAATGCAACTGCAAAAGTAAGCAGTAAATCAGTGGTCACACAGAAAACAATCTTATATAGTTCAGAATCATAGATTACCTTTGCATATTGTTTTCTTTTGAATCCTTAATTGCATACATTTTTGGACTCTTTTTGTACTGCTATTTTACATGATTCCAGGTTCCTGGTCAGGTCTCAAAGAGGTCGTTGTCGGCGGGCAAAAACAAACGTAATCACATTAATCAATTACTTTATTTTGTTTTCAACCTTGAAAACACATTAGTTGCATATGCTATGCCACATCTCTTATTTCAAACCCTTAAATATTAAAAATGTTATAGCACCTTGTTTTACTCTTACATTGCACATATTCCTGAGTTAATGTGGTCCATCAGTAGATCTACAGTCCAGTTCCACTCAAGCTGTAGAATCCCAGAGAGGGCAGGTGATCTGACCCCTGAACATCTTGGAAAGTCCTAATTTCCGGTTTCAACGCAAACTAAACCCAAAGAAGAGTACTGGTTTTAAGTAAGAAATGTGCGGATGCTTTTAGCGAAATGCCACATTTGACGTGTGATATAGGAGTTAATTGCAGCCTTATGGAGGCTGTAGATAAGTGGGTTGTGATGGGTTGTCACTAAATCGTCCCTTTAATAGTGCATGAGAGGTTTTATCCAGTGTTCACTTGATCTGAATTTTCTTACAATTAAGAAGGAACATTAAAGTTCAAATCTTAATGTTAGAGTGATTATAGACAGGAAGTTCAGGACTCATTACTAATTTGGATGGTAGAAACATTTTCAACGGGGCTGTTAAGCTGTGTACGTGTGACAGAATCATCAACACTTTCCAGAACTTTACTTTAAGTTAGAGCTGGATTTATTTGCTGATGACCCTGTCATTTGTCTTCGACATGTTTATAATACACTCACATTTCTCATTATGCAAAAGAACTGCTCTAAACGCATAATTCTCTTCCACACTTTAATAGGGCATAGTGTAGCTTGGTGTACCAGAAGCATTGAGACTCAATTAAAAGACAGAGATCCTTGAATAAAATACTTCAATCGTTTATTTGTCTGTCGATCTGTACATGATGCAGTGTTAAGGAAACGGGATTATGACTAACATGGAGGTTTACACAATGCCAGTGCCATGGCAGCACCTGAAACAAACCAACTGTACGTCAGCTGGACTGGAAACAAAAGTCCTGGAAAAATAACCTGTCGAGGCTTCGCATGTACAGTCTGTCAAATCAGAAATGGCATCTTAGATCTCTCTCACGCACACAGAAAAAATAGTACTTTTTCAATTCCACAAATGTAAAAGGATGTTCCTTTCAGTGGTCGCATGGATATGTTATTCATTTAAGCTTTTTCATTCTTTGTTTAGTAATTGTAAGCGAAATGAAACAAGATGGTGTCCGAATACAAAAGGTTGGCTGATTCGCAAAAAAGGTTTTTGTTCCGTTTTTATACCGATATCATTATTACATTTAATAACCCATACGTTTGTGCAATATCTTTCTTTGCATAGAAATAAAAGTTAAATGTTTTGTTTGTTGACATGCACCTATCTTTTGTATCATATTTTAATCTTGCGGATTTTGGGACTCCCCTATAGAATTAAAGCCCATTATAGTGTTAATGCATGCAGCGTATCAGTAGAGCGGAACTTGATTTTCTAGTTAAGAGTTTATGAGAGCACAAGGCCAAGCCAGCCAGTATAGTGGGTGTTGATGAAGACTGTTAAATAACGACACCACCCGATTACACAGGTGAAACACGTCTGCGGGGACACGCTGCGAGCCTGCCAGCAGCACCGAGACGGAGGCACACAGACTGCAGACAAAGGGGAAAGTGCTCTGTGTGCGAAAAATCCAAACATTCCACGTGATTTATTCTTTGGTTTCGGAGTCACCGCTGTAAGTAATTTACGAAACTCCTTGACGTCATTCATAGACTGTGTTATCTGTGATCTGTCGTGCCCTGAACACTAAAGAAAAACCTGTTTACCCTCGATATCTGCTATCCCAGGGATACTGAATCAGACCCTAGACCTCTGTATTGGTTAAATACAGTATGTAGCGTGTGGTAAGTTTACTGAACATTACTAGGCAGATGATTACATTGTATTGTATTGGTTATCCATAACTTTTTGGACCAAATCATAAATGCGGAACCGTTTTTCATTAACATTGCCAAAAACACCCGCTATACAACATGCTTAAGGATAAGAAACTAAAGCAGTGTAAAAGGATATGTTATCATTCAGAACCTCAACACTTTCTCTTTTATATACAAATGTTCCTGATGTATAGATTTCCTTTACTCGAAAGTGGTCTACGCTTCCCATTTGTTGGTAGGCTATTTACTCCATTCTGTCACGATTCGTTAGCGATTTCTCTCTTGTTTTTGCCGTGTGTCGTTCATAGCTTGGGCAGCCATGCAGGTTCCTTTAGCGAGGGCTCCTCATGCCTGGGCCAGCGAGCTGCACGCTCTGTGTGGGAGGTCATGCCTGGTCATAGAATGGTGTGGGTCCCGTCTGAACCGCACAAACCACCAGAACATAGGAGTTCTGCGGCCCCAGAGATCCAGAATGGGGGTCTGTTAGGGGAGTGGACAGGTGCCTGGGGTTAAAGAAGGCTGCTTTTCTACATGACTAAGATGGGAGTTTGTTAAACTGTCTTTTTTCAAGTAAATCTAATGCCAGAAAATCAGCAGCAGTTAAGTGCAGTCCAGGTGTAGAGTACTGGGGAAGCCAGGGAGAATCCTTCTGACCTCTGACCTCTCCTTGGGCTTTATATGGCGCTGGCGTTGGGGTCATACCGTCGCTTCTTTACATTTCTTCACGTTCAGGGAAGAGTTGGGGAGAGAAGACAAGAGATCAATGTCTGGCGTGTAACTGATGTTGGTGATACAGTCAGTGAACCATGGAGAAGCAGCCACTCTCCTCTCATTGACATCAACAGCAGCCATTAACGTTTTTTTTCCTACTGGACTGCTATTCCCAGTATTCATTTGAATTATTGTAGTGTGCAATGTTGTGTGAGTGTTTATGGTTGCTTATTGTCTTGAATGAATTAATTTTTCTGACTTGCTGCTGTAGCAGGCGCCAGTGAGAAAAGGCTGCCCTAGTCCATGTGGCATACAGTTAGCTTCCCAAACACGAGGACAAGACACGGATCTCTCAATTAGCACATCTGACAGGAAAATACATTAGTTCCATTCCAAAAACATTACCATCTGGGGGGGGGGGGGGGGGGGGGG